>CAUHTR010005310.1:0-22820 GCA_959609185.1 Schmidtea polychroa | reverse complement strand
TTGAAGAACCTGATACATTTCTGGATGTGCTAGATTCGTCTTCAAATCCTACAAAGAAGCCAGAACAGCCGCAAGATAACTCATCTTCATCATCAGGGTCAGAAAAGTCTGAAGAAGAGTTTTCTTATGAAACAGAATCAGTAAGTTCGTCTTTAGTGCTGGCAAATCCAGGAACATGTCCTGAATCAATAAAAAACAACTTTTAGAAATTTTAGCGAAGAAAGGACCTGTGCAACTTCGTCATAATGTTCATTTCCCATAGGATGAGACAAACAGAAGATTTTCTGCAACATATTTTTTTAGAATTTTAGAAAATGGTGAAACAATTTCCAGAAACTTGATAGTTTACTCTACTAAATTGAATATGGTATTTTGTTTTTGTTGCAAACTATTCAGCAAAAATATTATTAAGCTGACCAGTGGGGATATTCTGATTGGCGACATGCAACAACATATTTTGTTCAACAAGAAACAGTGCACAGCATATCGAATGTTCAAAAAAGTGGTGTGAATTAAAATTGCGAATGCAAAAAAACTGCACAATAGATAAAAAGCTTAAAACATTATGAAACGGAAACAAAACGATGACGTGGTATTATTGAAAGAATGAGAGCTGTTGTTCAATTTTTTTATCTGGTCAGTGTTTAGCATTTCGCGGCCCATCGACGGAGTTATACTACCCAAATAATGGAAATTTCATGAAAGCTGTAGAAATGTTAGCTAAATTTGATCCGATAATAACAGAGCATGTAAGAAATGTACAAACTGCAAAACAAAAAATGTCATGCCACATTTGGAATCCATTTTCAAAACGAAATCATTTAATTATTAGCATCAGCTGTAACAAAGAAATTAACAACCATTATAAAAAATTCAAAATATTTTTCTATTATACTTTATTGCACGTCAGATTTAAGTCATGTCGAACAAATCATGTTTGTTGTTCGGTGTGTGAATTTGACGCAAAATAAAGCAACAGTCGAAGAGTATTTTCTTGGTTTTATTCCATTAGCTGATATAACTGGTGAGGGTTTATTTAACTTTCTTACTAACGAATTGTTGCATAAATTTAGCTTTGATGTACAAAATGTTCGTGGTCAAGGCTATGATAAGGGATCCAACATGAGAGGTAAAAATATAAGACTTTAAAAAGAATTTTAAATATTAACCCCAGAGCAACTTTTGTACCATGTTCAGCACATAACTTAAATTTAGATGTTAATCATCCTGTTAACATTAATATTGAAACCGTTGGATTTTTCGATATTGTTCAGGAATTATTTAATTTTTTTTCTGCCTCCATATAGATGGAATATGTTAAACATCAAAATTAAAAATTTAACTTTAAAACCCTTAAGTAATACTAGATGGTAAAGTCGTATTAACGCTATAAGACCCTTGCACCAAAATATTAAAGAAATTTTTGAAAGTTTAATTAATGTAAGAGATGATCAAAGTAGAGATATAAGCACAAGATATACGACAAATTCGTTATGATAAAAATTAAAGTCATTAAAATTTTTATGTTCGTTAATTATTTGGCAAGATATACTCTCAAAAATTGACGTAGTTAGCAAAATGCTACAAAATTCCAACATTGACATTGATTAATGCAGTAAAGCGTTGGGTAATTTAAAAAAGATTTTTAAATGAGAAACGAGGAAAAGATTTACGTTATTAGATCAATGTAATAATATCTATGGTTTATTGTATTCTTTCACTCAATAGATTCAGATATTTAAAAAAAGTGTTTCTTAAATTTGGAAGTTTTTCTACAAATAAATGTTAAGGACATTATAGAAAAAGTCGTGAATGGTTTTGAATTATTTAACGAAATATTAAGTTTTAGGAAAATTTTTCACACCGTGGCAAAGTCTCTAATGACATTGAATTACATCATACAAAAAGACTTAATATCCTCATTTCCCAATTTTTCTATAGCGCTAAGAATTTTTTAACACTGCCTGTAACTGTAGCATCTGGAGAAAGAAGCTTTTCTAAGCTAAAATTAATAAAAACATACCTCAGGTCATCGATGTCAGAAGAAAGGATAGCCAATCTTGCTTTGTTATTGATAGAAAAAGATATTTGTGAGAATTTAAACTTAATTGATGACTTTACTTCAGCAAAAGCAAGAAGAGTAAAATTGTGAAATCTTTTTTTGGTACTTTGTTTTATATGAAACAAATAACTTTTTTTTGTTTATTGGAATTAAATATTAAATCATATTTGTTGATTTACAAATTTTAGTTACATTTTATAAAAGAAATTTAAAAAACTTTGCTTTTTTACAAGATAATAATCCTCATCGGGTGATCCGCACATCAGCAAATTCTAATCAAAAAATTAATAGGTTCACCAATATTGTTTTTGCACCTGAGTGGCCAGCAACGCAGGAACGGCAATGGTAATCAATATTGCTAATTGAAATTTATACTTTCCCTGAAACATTGAAAATCACATCACTTACTTATGCTGGGTCTTGGGTCGGGTCGGAAAATATTCTTTCATACTAGGGGTTGAAAGTCCTAACCACACATGCAACATGTCATCATTCCAAGGGACCCATAACCAAAACCCACACGATCATACTCCGAACATGACACCCATGATTTACATCATGTTGGTGCTGTGCCATGTCGGCGAGCCACGATGGAGCAGGTGAGCCCCTGCCTTAGGACTACTTCCCCATTGCAACTCAACTTAACCATCACTCTATTCTTCCAACATTCAGCTTCATCATGTCTTTTCTGTACCTTGATCTCATCGCTCACTGCTCAATTTCATATTCAGCCATTCATCCTAACTCAGACATTCAAAATTACTTAATTTGTCAAGTCACAACAGAAAAATATATTGCCGAATTATTACATTAAAATACATTGACAGATTTTACAATTTCGCGGAGCAACATAGATATAAATCATAAAGTGCTTGGAGAAGCTCCAGTAAAGATCTCGTCGAGATCGAAAAAATCTTTGGCATTTTCTTCCCAAGATGAACTGACGGGCGGGACTACCCGGAAGATAGGAAGAGAATGCGATGTGGATTCTGTCGGAGGTACTGTGGCTGACTGTTGAGCGGAGGCGATCAGAGCCGCTTCTCTCTCGGCCTGGAGGGCCCTTCTCCTTTTAGTACGCTCGTCCCTAGATGGCTGCCGGCGTTTATTGGTCTTCTTTACTTCCGGAAGAGTGACCGGGGTCGTTAAATCCACTACTCTTGGGGCAGCGCGACTTGCGCCGGTACAAGTAACATCGGCTGGAATCGTCGGCTGAGGATGCCCGAATGGCTAAAATAGGCCTGATTTACTGATTTGGTTAACGAGATTCCCGAGAGATGGTGGGACGGGAACAAATTATCCTCTGCGAGTGGAATATCCACTATTTTTCTTGTAACCGAAGCTTGAACGAATACTTTGTGTAACGCTTCGGACTGCTCTTTAATAAGGGTACGCAAAGCGCAATTTTCCTCTAGCACATCATCTCGACACTTTTCCACTCGGGTGAGTCTCGTCCTCACCTCCTTCATTTGGGCGGGAGAGAAATACGTCCCCTCTAGGTGGTCCGACTTTTTCTTAAGGAGGCCGATCTGAGTTTGTAGTGTTTGAATTAACTGATTTTTATCAGAACAAGAAAAGCATGGGCGCAAGATCGTAGCGTTGGCTGAGGCTTTTGACATTCTAGAAATTGTAAATGTTTTTATTAACCCTATCATTCCTCTTTACATTCAAACGTCAAGCATCATACCTCGTCAGTAGGTAGATAGTGGCGTACTGCAGCAATGACCCCCCCCCCCGGGGGGGGGGGTTCTGCTGCAACTTTTTTTTGCTGCAACTTTTGATTACGCAATTGCTGCAACTCACATTTTTTGCTTTCAGGGATTTTTGGTCCAAATTTTTTTTTATCAGACTATAGTGAGGGGGTCTCATTGGTCCTGGGATTTTCAATACAAAAAATTTTTTTCAATACAAAAATCCGACTACCACTAAAAAAGCATGGATTTATGCTATAGTGAGGGGTTCTCGATGGTCCTGGGATTTTCAATACAAAAAAATTTTTTTCAATACAAAAATCCGACTACCACTAAAAAAGCATGGAATTTTCACACTATAGTGAGGGGGTCTCGATGGTCCTGGGGATTTTCAATACAAAAAAAAATTTTTTCAATACAAAAATCCGACTACCACTAAAAAAGTCAAGAATTTTTCAGACTATAGTGGTCCTGAGAATTTCAATACAAAAAGCTGGTCTACACTAAAAAAGCATGGATATTTTCAATACAAAAAGGTGGTCTTCAATAAAAAAGCATGGTAATTTAAGGTCTCAGGATATTTTCAATACAAAAATCCGACTACCAATAAAAAAGCCAAGGATTATTCACACTATAGTGAGGGGGTCTCGATGGTCCTGGGATTTTCAATACAAAAAGGCAGTATACATAAAAATGCATGGTAATTTAAGGTCTCAGGATATTTTCAATAGAAAAAGGTGGTCTACACTAAAAAAGAGTGGCAATTTAAGGTCTCAGGATATTTTCAATAGAAAAAGGCGGTCTTCAATAAAAAAGCATGGTAATTTAAGGTCTCAGGATATTTTCAATAGAAAAAGGCGGTCTTCAATAAAAAAGAGTGGTAATTTAAGGTCTCAGGATATTTTCAATAGAAAAAGGCGGTCTACACTAAAAAAGCATGGATATTTTCAATACAAAAAGGTGGTCTTCAATAAAAAAGCATGGTAATTTAAGGTCTCAGGATATTTTCAATACAAAAAGCTGGTCTACACTAAAAAAGCATGGTAATTTAAGGTCTGAGGATATTTTCAATACAAAAATCCGACTACCACTAAAAAGCATGAAATTTTCTAGGTCAATTCAGGTGGCACTCCTTGGTCCTGAGAATTTCAATACAAAAAGCTGGTCTTCAATAAAAAAGCATGGTAATTTAAGGTCTCAGGATATTTTCAATACAAATAGGTGGTCTACACTAAAAAAGCCAAGGATTTTTCAGACTATAGTGAGGTGGGTCTCCTTGGTCCTGAGAAAAAGGTGGTCTACACTAAAAAACGTGGTAAATTTTTTCAATTAAAGTAAATAATGGTCCTAAAAAATTAAATTACAGTAAATTATGGGTCAAAAAATTAAATTACAGTAAATTATGGGTCAAAAAATTAAATTACAGTAAATTATGGTTCTTAAAAATTAAATTACAGTAAATTATGGGTCAAAAAATTAAATTACAGTAAATTATGGTTCTTAAAAATTAAATTACAGTAAATAATGGTCCAAATTTTTCAATTAAAGTAAATTATGGTCAAAAATTTTCAATTACATTAAATTATGGTCCTAAAAATTAAATTAAAGTAAATAATGATCCAAATTTTTAAATTAAAGTAAATTATGGGTCTAAAAATTGAATTACAGTAAATTATGGCTCAAATTTTTAAATTAAAGTAAATTAAGGTTCATATTTTCGAATTAAAGTAATTAATGGGCTCAGATTTTTCAATTAAAGTAAATTATGGTCCTAAAAATTAAATTACAGTAAATTATGGGTCTAAAAAATTAAATTAAAGTAAATTATGGTCCAAATTTTTAAATTAAAGATAAATAATGGACCAAATTTTTGAATTAAAGTAATTTATGGTCCAAATTTTTGAATTAAAGTAAATTATGGTCCAAATTTTTGAATTAAAGTAATGAATGGGCTCAAATAACTAAATTAAGGTTCAAAATTAAAAATTAAGTAACCAATGGTTCAAATTTTTAATTAATGTAAATCAATTTCCAAAATTTTGAATTAAAGTAAATAATGGTCCAAATTTTTAAATTAAAGTAAATTTAGGTTCTAAAATATTAAATTAAAGTTAATTAAGGTCCAAATTTAAAAATTAAGTAATCAATGGTCAAAAATTTTAAATTAAAGTTAAATAAGTAAATTAAAGTAATAATTTTTAAATAAGTAATGTAATAAGTAAATTAAAGTAAGATTTTAAAATTTATTAACAAAAAGTTGAAATAATAGAAGGTGTTTGAGAATTGAAATTTTTTAATGAAAATTTTAATGAAATAATTTTTTAAGTAATTTTTAATAGAAATTTTTATGGAATAATTTTTTAAGTAATTTTTAATGTAAATTTTTATGAAATATTTTTCAAAGACAAATTTTAATAATAATTCAACAACAAACCAACAACTTAGTACCAACAACCAGATACCTACAACTAGTTACTAACAACTAGTTACCTGATACCAAGTACCTACAACTAGTTACTAACAGCCAGTTACCTGCTACCAAGTACCTACAACCACCTAACAAATACTTACAACCAAAAACAAACAACCAACTAGGTACCATCTACCAAGTACTTACAACCAACATCAACCAAGTACTAAGCATTATCAACCAACTACTAAGTACTAACAACCAAAATCAACCAACTAGGTACTAGATAGCAAGTACTTACAACCAACATCAACCAACTAATAAGTACTAACAACCAAAAACAACCAACCAACTAGCTACTAGATATCAAGTACTTACAACCAACTAGATACCAAGTACTAACAACCAGTTACCAATTACTAAGTACCTACAACCATCTACCAAGTACATACAACCAAGTACTAAGCATTATTAACCAACTACTAAGTACCTACAACCGACTAGCTACCACCTACCAAGTACCACCAACAACGAGATACCTACAACTAGATACTAACAACTAGTTACCAGATACCTACTACTCACAGCCGTCAACAACCAGGTACTAAGCATCATCAACCAAGTAATAACAACTAGATACCTAGTACTTACAACCAGATACCAAACACTTACAACCAGATGACCACATGAAATTATTGGTTAAATAAGTAAATTAATGTCTAATTTTAAAATTAAGTAATCAATGGTCTAAAATATTAAAGTTAAAGTCAATTTAAGATGAAAGTTTTCTGGGATTTTCAATGTTAATTTTAGATGCAAATCTTCGTCAATTAATCAATGACCACATGAAATTATTAGTTAAATATGAAAATAATGGTTATAATTAGTTGTTTAGTAAATTATGGTGTAAAATTAAGAAATAAAGAATAATTAGGTAAATTAAGGATAAATTAAGGAAAATTAAGGTTCAAAATTTAAAATTAAGTAACCAATGGTTCAAATTTTAAATTAAAGCTAAATAAGTAAATTAAAGTAAGATTTTTAAATTTATTATCAAAAGATTGAATAACCACCAACTTTTTTGAGAAATGTAATTTTTAATGAAAATTTAAATGGAAATTTTTTTTAAGTTAATTTTAAATGTAAAATTTTTTAAGTTAATTTTAATGAAATAATTTTTTTAAGTTAATTTTTAATGGAAATTTTAATGGAATAATAATAATAATAATAATAATAATAATAATAATAATAATAATTCAACAGTTCCCAACAATCGGTTACTAAATATTTTTAACTAGATGCTAACAAATACTTTGAACATGATACCACGTACTAACTAACTCTCAAACAACCAGATACTTACAACTAACTACTAAATATTCTTCACTGTATTTTATGAAATGCTTTTTAAATTAATATTTTTTTTTATACATCTTCTATAATAATTTTAATTACAATCAGTAGAAAAAACCTTTTCAAATTTAACAAAAATGTTGATTTTCATCAAAAAACCACAACTCATCACCACGTGAAATTCAAAATAATTTAAATTACAATGAAGGACTAATGAATTCTAATTTACAAAACATTCTTCTTTTAATTGATAACTTATTATTGCAATGTAAAAATCGCATTCAATAAATACTTATTATTGATCATTTTTATTATATATACTCTGAGTTTATCCGACAGGATGTTTTGACCCCCTAAGGGTACTGGTCGTAAGGGTACTGGTCGTAAGGGTATTAGTCGTAAGGGTATTGATCACACTCAATCACCACCTACCCATTAACTAGCTACTAACAACCAGCTAACAACTAGATACCAAGTACTTACAACCAGCATATCAACTTACAAATATCAACTTACAAATATCAACTTACAACTAGATACTAACAACATCGCACCAACTACCAAGTACAAGATACCAACAACTTAATATCATCTACCAGTAACTATAAACACGTATTTTCAACCTGCTACCAAGTACTTACAATCAGATACCAACTACCACCTACCAAGTACTAACAACCAACTACCTACAACCAACAACTATGTACTAACAAATTGATCTTTAAAAGAAAATACTCTCTCCTTGAAAAATTGGATGGAAAATTAATTGAACTCAAGGCATCAATAACTAGGTAAAAATTGATTAAATAATTGTAAAAATTTAAATTTATTCAAAATATACCAAATAATTATTATAAAAATGTAATTGATGGACAAGAAAGAATTCTAATCATTAATCATCCAGTAAATAAAAAAAATACTGATCATTCAAGTTGAATCAACTAAGATAATAAATTAATAAGATAAGATCTAATAAATAATTGATTTAGATTGAATAAATTAATTGAAATAAAATTAATTTTAATTATTTTTGTAAAAGTAATACATGTACTCAAATTGATTGACTGAATGCTCAAAATAATCAAAGAATTCAGTATAAATTCATTACCATTATCAAAGTCAGCAATCTACAATAAAAATAATTATCATTAAATTCCAAAAGAGACTAGAAAACTAACAAACCAGTAAATTCATTCAAATGACAATAATTGGTATATCCAAGCGAATTCTCTAATAATAATTTGTGTGTCAGAGTCAATTAATGATCTTGACGTGAACCTTTGATATATTTCACTTTGGGATTAAGTGCAAAATTTTATTTAAAATTTTAAAAATTAAAAATGTTAATATATATTTTTTTTATTGCTTCTGGTAAAAATATGTTTTAATTTTTAAAATACTATAATGATCATTAAAAAATTTAAATAAAATAATAAAAATGTAATAAAATAATAATTTGTTTTAATATCTCCTAATAAGAAATAATTTATTTTTTAATATTTTACAAAGATATCGAAATGATAATTTCACAAAATATGATTTGCAACGTCAAATATTACAAAGGTTCACGTCAAGATCATTAATTGACTCTGAGAATTGAAAGATTTGTTTTGGCTTTCCAGTAACAGCTTCAATAATCTCTACCGAATGATTATTTAACTTTTTAATGAAGATTCCAGTCTCAAGATCTTTGATTTCTGCATTACTGAATGTGACTTTTTCCTTTAGTTTCCAAACTTGCTTGATGATTTCGGCAGTTTTAGTGCTCAATGGCATGTGTTAATGTGGAAATTATTGCCGAACAGATTTGGCATTCTCCCATTTCCATGATTTTAGTGAAATCTTTTTCTACATTTAAACAACTCTTTTTTAAAATTGTACTAACCTTCAGTCGTTTTTGGGTATATTTTTCTCTTATTATTTTTAGGTGTGAATTTTTTATTCCGTTATCATTTGCCTTAATTAATTCGATGCTAAACTGGGTTCCCTTCTTTAACATGGGGGCCCTGGAATAATTCCCTATTTAACTTTCATTGCTATTAATAAAGCTAGACATACTGAAATCGATATCATAGGGTATTTGGATTTTTATGGGGTTGTTACCCTTCCTTTCGTTGATGCTATCATTACTTACTTTATTAAATTCATTCTTTGTATGAAATGTATCTTTTTTCAACTCGACTTTATCATTCTTTTGACGCTTCATATTTTTTGCACACAAATTATTGTTATTGTCTTTAAATTTTCTTCTTTTTTTTTCCAGAGGGTTGGATGGTATGGGAATGCATGATCCTTCAATGATAAGATCGTCATACCTTATCAATTCTCTATCATTTCTTTCATTTACTGAAATCACATGGTTGTCCATGCAACCTTCAATATTCTTGAAGGGTTTTCTTTTCCTACTTTTTCTGTTATCATTGCAACTGTTTATATTGAAATCACAATCCGGAAGAATTTCAATTTTTATTGGGTCTTTGGTGATAAAGGAGTTCTCTTCAGGTTCTTTAGATTCTTGTTTTGGTTCCACATGGATAGTATTTGAGTTATCAATTTCAGAAGATATCTAAAGGTCCTCGGGAAAAAAAAATTTTCCTCTTTTACAACTGGTTCACATTTTACATGATGTGGGACTGATATGTCAACTTCGAGGGCCATGTACAAATCTTCAGGAAATTGTAAATTTAGATAGTTAGTAGCCTCCTCATTTATATTCCCCCCGATTCTCGATTTTTCATTAATTAATCATTTGTATCCCCTCGATTTTTCATTTGTATCCCCTCGATTTTCCATTAATTATACACTTCCCCACAAATATTTCTTTTAAGATTTTTTTTATGAATTTTATGAAATAATTTTAAATAAATTCAATTAATATATATTCCATTCTTATCAACCTTCATCTTATCTGTGTCCATTCAATGATCCATTAATGAATTATTCTACCAATTATTTTCACCCATTTGAATCGAGTAATGAATAATTTCCTCACTTTAATGAAGATTCTTACCACCTTCATTGTTAATTTTATCATAGTTTAAAGAATATTTTTCATTTTACATTGCTTACCACTTTAGACTTTTTATCGAAATTTATGATAATTTGACTAATTCAATGAAAAATTTGAATGAGTTAATTAATATATACTCTGAGTTTATCCGACAAAATATTCTGTCCCCCTATGGGTATTGCTCACAAGGGTACTACTCACATTCAACATGTCGCAAGGGTATTAGTCGTAAAGGTATTTAATGTTTTTATTTGAATGATTGTTTAAAGCATTCATTGATAATTTTTAGAGTTGATGGTTTTATTCAAATAAATTTCTATCATTTTTGTGAATTTCTTTGATTTTTATAAATTTCCATTATTTTTGTGAATTTTTATCGTTTTTTGTAATTTTCTATTATTTTTGTGAATTTTTATCATTTTTGTGAATTTCTATTATTTTCATGAATTTTTAATAATTTAATGCTAATTCTAAGGTAAATTTAATTAATTTCTTGATAATTGAATGTATTTTTATTGACTTGTTTTTTTAATTTTAAATAAAAATTTATTTTTAATGAGGTTAATAATTAGAGTTTTTACAATAATCAAGTGATAGGATAAATTTTGATGAGGATATTGAATAATTTTCTATGAATTTCATGTTGACTGATTAAAAGTTTTAATGGTGATAAATTTAATTGATAAATTTAATTAATTTCTTGATAATTAGTTGTATTTTATTGAATAGTTTTTAAATTTTAAATTAATTTCATTGACAATTGTGTTAATAATTAAATGATAGAATAATTTTTTGTTGTCTTTGTAATGTATTTGACTAAATAATTTTTTAATAATTTTCTAAGAATATTTACACATTGATGCACTTTAAAAAACATAAGCTAAGAAACCAGTTAACTTTATCAATGACTTTAAATTTACTTGATAATTATTGTAGGATATACAGAAATTTAGTTTGCTGTTATTGCTTGAAAATGATTGGCTGAATAGCTGAAGAATTATGATCAAACAATATATATCATCTCTAGTTAGGTATTTGATGGGTGAAATATTTGTAAGAAATAATGAGTTTATTATGTGTGTTACATAAGTCGACTTTAGCGTCAAAATGTGTTTTTAAAATATATTTAAATTTTAAAATACCGCAACGTAATATATTTTTCCCCTACCCTTCCACGATTTTGATTGGTTAGTGGGCTCTTACTACATAGCTACTAAATTATTTCAATGGAAGAATGTCTGGTGTCTATAACAATTAAGTCATATTTTTGAAGAATTCTCTCTAAAAATTTTAAGAGGATTGAGTGAATTAAAGGAGGATTCAAGCGGGTAGAATTAAGGGATATAATTGGTTAGATGTTTAAAAGGGTAGAGATCGGTTAAGATGGGATATAGTCGGTTAAATTTAATGAGGGATCGGATAAGGTAGGAATATATCATTGTAAGGGAGATATAGTCGGTTAGATTTAATGAGGGATAGGTTAAGATGGGAATATATCATTGTAAGGGAGATGTTGGTAAAATATCAATGTTTTAAGGGAAATGTCAATTAGTCAGTTATGAATCAATAATAATGTGAAATTATATCGTTTTATTAGGTTGTGATTAATTCATTGTATATTAAGTAGGGATAATGATCGTTTTAATTGGTTTTGACAATGAAATCTTTACAGATAATTTGGATTGATATCAACTTTAATTTATTTTTATCTTTATTTAGGCGGAGAATGACAAAAGTTTAGAAATATGGACTTAAAACATCGACAACAACTAAATAAAATTGATCTTTATTGGAAGAAATATATCGATTGATTTTAATTAGTAATTAAATCGGCTTGAATATCGGTAAAAATGATCATTTGAAGAAATATGGATAAATTTAATCTTTCTATGCAACTACTCAGTTATATTGTACAGTCAAATTTCAAGCAATATTTATTTTAAATTTCGAGTACAGTGATTAACAAAAATTTAATTATAACCGGTTTTATCATTAGATTTTATAAATTATTTAGTTAATGATTTTACCTGTTTTATAGGGAAATATTTGTGATAATACGAATTAAAGTTAGAATTATAGTCATTTAAAGGAGATTTAAAGGAATCTTATTAGTCTGAGGTAAATATATAACCTTTTAAGGATATTTATCGATAAAATACTAATCTTTAAAGATAGAGTTATTTTTGGGAAATTTGATGCTTTTTAGATGATTTTATTGAATTATTTGTAATAATATTGATTAAGGGTTGAAATATAGTCATTTAAGGGATTTTAATGAATCTTGTTAGTTTGAGGTGAATATATGATATTTAACAAGTACTTATCGATAAGATACTAATCTTTAAATATAGAGATATTTCAGGGAAATTTGATGCTTTTTAGATGTTTTTATTAGAGAATTCGCTTGAATATACCAATTATTGTTATTTGAATGAATTTACTGGTTTGTTAGTTTTCTAGTCTCTTTTGAAATTTAATGATAATTATTGTTATTGTAGATTGCTGACTTTGATAATTGTAATGAATTTATACTGATTTTTTGAATATATTGAGAAATCAGTCAATCAATTTGAGTACATGTATTATTTTTAAAAAAAATAATTAAAATTAATTTTATTTCAATTAATTTATTCAATCTAAATCAATTATCTACTAAATCTTATCTTATTAATTTATTATCTTAGTTGATTCAACTTGAATGATCAGTATTTTTTTATTTACTGGATGATTAATGAATAGAATTCTTTCTTGTCTATTAATTAAATTTTTATGATATTTATTTTGAGTAAATTTAAATTTTTGCAATTATTTAATCAATTTTTACCAAGTTATTGATGTCTTGAGTTCAATTAATTTTCCATCTAATTTTTCAAGTGATGAGTATTTTTCTTTTAAAGATCAATTTGTTAGTACATAGTTGTTGGTTGTAGGTAGTTGGTTGTTAGTACTTGGTAGTTGGTAGTTGGTATCTGATTGACTTTTAGATTTTGATAAGAAGATAGTGTATGTGATGAAGAATATTTTGTATTTAATTGCTATTATTTTTATGTGTGGTTAGTTGATTGTTGGTATCTAGTTGTTGGTATCTTGTATTTATTAGTTGGTAGAGTGTTGTTTACTGATTGTTGTTATATAGTTGTAGGTTGATAATGCTTAGTAACAGGTTGATGTTGGTTGTATGTACTTGGTATCAGGTAACTGGTTGTTAGTACATGGTAGTTAATTAATGAGTAGGTGGTGGTTGAGTGTTACCAATAGCCTTACGACCAGTACCTTTACGACTAATACCCTTACGACCAGTACCCTTACGACCAGTACCCTTAGGGGGTCAAAACATCCTGTCGGATAAACTCAGAGTATATATAATAAAACTGATCAACAATAAGTATTTATTGAATGTGATTTTTACTTTGCAATAATAAGTTATCATTTAAAAGAAGATGTTTTTGTAAATTAGAATTCATTAGTATTTCATTGTAATTTAAATTATTTTGAATTTTACGTGGTGTTTTAAAGTGATTGAGTTGTGGTATACAATTCATAAAATACAATAAAGAATATTTAGTTGATTGTAAGTAGTTAGTTGTAAGTATGTGGTTGTTTGAGAGTTAGTTAGTACGTGGGATCATGTTGAAAGTATTTGTTAGCATCTAGTTAAAAATATTTAGTAACTGATTGTTGGGAACTGTTGAATTATTATTATTATTATTATTATTATTATTATTATTATTATTATTATTATTATTATTATTATTATTATTATTATTATTCCATTAAAATTTCCATTAAAAATTAACTTAAAAAATTATTTCATTAAAATTAACTTAAAAAAAAAATTTCCATTTAAATTTTCATTAAAAATTAAATTTCTCAAAAAAAGTTGGTGGTTATTCAATCTTTTGATAATAAATTTAAAAATCTTACTTTAATTTACTTATTTAGCTTTAATTTAAAATTTGAACCATTGGTTACTTAATTTTAAATTTTGAACCTTAATTTTCCTTAATTTATCCTTAATTTACCTAATTATTCTTTATTTCTTAATTTTACACCATAATTTACTAAACAACTAATTATAACCCTTATTTTCATATTTAACTAATAATTTCATGTGGTCATTGATTGATTGACGAAGATTTGCATCTAAAATGAACATTGAAAATCCCAGAAAACTTTCATCTTAAATTGACTTTAACTTTAATATTTTAGACCATTGATTACTTAATTTTAAAATTAGACATTAATTTACTTATTTAACCAATAATTTCATGTGGTCATCTGGTTGTAAGTACTAGGTATCTAGTTGTTATTACTTGGTTGATGATGCTTAGTACCTGGTTGTTGACGGCTGTGAGTAGTAGGTATCTGGTAACTAGTTGTTAGTATCTAGTTGTAGGTATCTCGTTGTTGGTGGTACTTGGTAGGTGGTAGCTAGTCGGTTGAAGGTACTTAGTAGTTGGTTAATAATGCTTAGTACTTGGTTGTATGTACTTGGTAGATGGTTGTAGGTACTTAGTAGCAGGTAACTGGTTGTTAGTACTTGGTATCTAGTTGGTTGTAAGTACTTGATATCTAGTAGCTAGTTGGTTGGTTGTTTTTGGTTGTTAGTACTTATTAGTTGGTTGATGTTTGTTGTAAGTACTTGCTATCTAGTACCTAGTTGGTTGATTTTGGTTGTTAGTACTTAGTAGTTGGTTGATAATGCTTAGTACTTGGTTGTTGTTGGTTGTATGTACTTGGTAGATGGTACCTAGTTGGTTGTTTGTTTTTGGTTGTAAGTATTTGTTAGGTGGTTGTAGGTACTTGGTAGCAGGTAACTGGCTGTTAGTAACTAGTTGTAGGTACTTGGTATCAGGTAACTAGTTGTTAGTAACTAGTTGTAGGTATCTGGTTGTTGGTACTAAGTTGTTGGTTTGTTGTTGAATTATTATTAAAATTTGTCTTTGAAAAATATTTCATAAAAATTTACATTAAAAATTATCTTAAAAATTTCCATCTAAAATTATCATTGAAAAATATTTCATAAAAATTTCCATTAAAAATTAACTTAAAAAATTATTTCATAAAAATTTTCATTAAAAAATTTCAATTCTCAAACACCTTCTATTATTTCAACTTTTTGTTAATAAATTTTAAAATCTTACTTTAATTTACTTATTACATTACTTATTTAAAAATTATTACTTTAATTTACTTATTTAACTTTAATTTAAATTTTTGACCATTGATTACTTAATTTTAAAATTTGGACCTTAATTAACTTTAATTTAATATTTTAGAACCTAAATTTACTTTAATTTAAAAATTTGGACCATTATTTACTTTAATTCAAAATTTTGGACATTGATTTACATTAATTAAAAATTTGAACCATTGGTTACTTAATTTTTAATTTTGAACCTTAATTTAGTTATTTGAGCCCATTCATTACTTTAATTCAAAAATTTGGACCATAATTTACTTTAATTCAAAAATTTGGACCATAATTTACTTTAATTCAAAAATTTGGACCATTATTTACTTTAATTTAAAAATTTGGACCATAATTTACTTTAATTTAATTTTTTAGACCCATAATTTACTGTAATTTAATTTTTAAGAACCATAATCAGCGCCGTACTATCGCAAGTGCAACAAGTGCAATCGCACTGGGCTCCCTATTTTTGAGGGGCCCCAAATATTAAATACATTAGAAAAACTTCTCCAATACCATAAATTACTACGAATTGAAAGAAAAAAAAAATTTGAAAGCCAGAACAATTGATTACAATGACATAATTGATGAATTTGCCAGCAAAAGAGCTAGAAAAATTACTTTATAATTGCTATTATTTTTTTAAATACAATCAATAAAAAATTAATTCAAATTTAAAAAAAAAATTTTTTAGTTTCTGCACAGGGCCCCCAAAAGTTACAGCACGGCGCTGACCATAATTTACTGTAATTGAAAAATCTGAGCCCATTAATTACTTTAATTCGAAAATATGAACCTTAATTTACTTTAATTTAAAAATTTGAGCCATTATTTACTTTAATTTAAAAATATGAACCTTAATTTACTTTAATTTAAAAATTTGAGCCATTATTTACTTTAATTTAAAAATTTGAGCCATTATTTACTTTAATTTAAAAATTTGGATCATTATTTACTTTAATTTAATTTTTAGGACCATAATTTAATGTAATTGAAAATTTTTGACCATAATTTACTTTAATTGAAAAATTTGGACCATTATTTACTGTAATTTAATTTTTAAGAACCATAATTTACTGTAATTTAATTTTTTGACCCATAATTTACTGTAATTTAATTTTTTAGGACCATTATTTACTTTAATTTAATTTTTAGGACCATAATTTAATGTAATTGAAAATTTTTGACCATAATTTACTTTAATTGAAAAATTTGGACCATTATTTACTGTAATTTAATTTTTTTAGACCATTATTTATTTTAATTTAATTTTTAAGACCATAATTTAATGTGTTTGAAAATTTTTGACCATAATTTACTTTAATTGAAAAATCTCAGCCCATTAATTACTTTAATTCGAAAATATGAACCTTAATTTAATTTTTTAGGACCGTTATTTACTGTAATTCAATTTTTAGGACCATAATTTACTGTAATTTAAAAATTTGGACCATAATTTACTGTAATTTAATTTTTTAGGACCATTATTTACTTTAATTTAATTTTTAGGACCATTATTTACTTTAATTTAAAAATTTTGACCATAATTTACTGTAATTTAATTTTTTAGGACCATTATTTACTGTAATTTAATTTTTTAAGACCATTATTTACTTTATTTTAAAAATTTACCACGCTTTTTTAGTGTAGACCACCTTTTTCTCAGGACCAAGGAGACCCGCATTAATTTACTTTGAAAATTCCATGCTTTTTTAGTGATAATCAGATTTTTGTATTGAAAATATCCTGAGACCTTAAATTGCCACTCTTTTTTTATTGAGACCGCCTTTTTGTATTGAAAATCCCAGGACCATCGAGACCCCCTCACTATAGTGTGATAAATCCTTGGCTTTTTTATTGATAGTCGGATTTTTGTATTGAAAAAAAATTTTTGTATTGAAAATCCCAGGACCATCGAGACCCCCTCACTATAGTGTGATAAATCCTTGGCTTTTTTATTGATAGTCGGATTTTTGTATTGAAAAAAAATTTTTGTATTGAAAATCCCAGGACCATCGTTTTTGTATTGAAAATTTTTTTTTTTGTATTGAAAATCCCAGGACCATCGAGACCCCCTCATTATAGTCTGAAAATTCCATGCTTTTTTAGTGGTAGTCGGATTATTGTATAGAAAAAAAATTTTTTGTATTGAAAATCCTAGGACCATCGAGACCCCCTCACTATAGTGTGATAAATCCTTGGCTTTTTTATTGATAGTCGGATTTTTGTATTGAAAAAAAATTTTTGTATTGAAAATCCCAGGACCATCGTTTTTGTATTGAAAATTTTTTTTTTGTATTGAAAATCCCAGGACCATCGAGACCCCCTCATTATAGTCTGAAAATTCCATGCTTTTTTAGTGGTAGTCGGATTATTGTATAGAAAAAAAATTTTTTGTATTGAAAATCCTAGGACCATCGAGACCCCCTCACTATAGTGTGATAAAAAAAAATTTGGACCAAAAATCCCTGAAAGCAAGAAATTTGAGTTGCCGCAATTGCGTAATCAAAAGTTGCCGCAAAAAAAATCGTGCCGCAAACCCCCCCCCCCCCCCCCCCGGGGGGGGGGTAATTGCGGCAGTACGCCACTATCTACCTACTGGTGACCAAAATCAGATTATCTTTAAGTGATGAGAGCACAAACATTTTGACTTATTTAAGAGGATATTTCAAGACGGAAGCTAAATGAATAAATAAACAAAAAAGACTGTCAATTTGAGTTCCTCTGTTTGTACCTAATTTCATTTATTATTGTTTTAAACTGTATTTTATTAATGGATTAAAAAAAGTGTGTAAATATGTGTGGTTTTTTAAATTTTGGGTAAAAATTTTGAAATTTCGCATAGTCCCGGTACTGGATGCCTTACAATCAACTCGTTGAATGCGTTGTGTATAAACAACATGTACTCTTACATAAAATTTTATCGGGATTTTAAAATTTCATCAAATTCTTGTACAGTTTAAGTTTTTTGATATCGTACAAATTTAACAGCAGTTTGTTTTTTAAAACTTTCAACTTGTACTGTTCCTGGATATTCAAATTTAAATTCTCCCAATTCAACTAGTCTTGATTCTCTTGATGGTGTATGTTTAATTCCATGTCTTCTATTTAATTTATGTATTTTTGTTGTAAATATAATATGTATTATTGTAATATTTATTACAGTATTCACAAAATGTTTCATATCGATTGGCTTCAAAAGAAATTTGGCTTTGATTCATCATTTCTTTAATTTCTATTTGGTTGGTTTTTAATTTTTAATTCTTTATTTTATAAATTTTTAATTTTAGATTTATATTCCTCTTTCAACTCTTTTATTAATTCTTTTTTAACTTGTTTTTTAACTCTATTAGAATCCATCTTCGAAGAATCCACCTTCGTCGAGTATTTAATCTTGTTAATATTTTCATTAATTTCAGATATTATTCTAATAGATTCTTGGATTTCATTACTAGTTAAAACTCCATCTTCCAATGCTTTCATTTAATAAAGATATAATTTATTAATCCTAATGATAATTCATCACATAGTTCTCTATAAATCTTTATTCTATAAAGTCAAACCAATAGAAACACCTTCTGATAAAAATAAATACAAAGCATTTACACCACCCAAAGTTGAAGCAATTATACCAGAAACTTAAGGAGTTATACCTTTTAATCCATCACCAGAAAATATTGCAGTTGATATTGTCAAAATTCCACTAATACTAATACAAGCAATTTTTATACTACTATCAGCACTAGTCCATCTTTTTTTAATTTTTTATAATGTACAAGCGGTTCATCTAATTTTTTCTTGACTAATAAAAAATCATTTATTCTATTTACCACTCCACATTTCCAGCTTGTGCTGTTTGTGTTTGAATTATTTTTATTATTTATATTATTTACATCATCTTTATTAATTTTATTTTCTAGGTTTTTATTGTTTTTATTCCTATCAATCTTTGTTTCTAAAATTGTTTCTTCTTCACTTATTTTACTTCTACTTTTTCTTTTTTTAATATTTGAATAAATTTCATTAAATTAGGATATACTTTATTTTCTGGCGTATTTCTTGTTCAATTTCCATATTTAGGTATTTTTATTCAAAATATTCCGTCAAGATAAATACTATAACATGAACATTATAATCTTTTCTTGACCAGTTTCAGTCATCACAATAAATTTTATTTTTTACAACAAGTAAACCACAGTAAATCCAATTCATAATTATATTCAGGATATAAATCTATTGGAACTGGAAAGTTTATATTAAAATCAGATTTGGTTGACGTTACACACAGTGTGGCTGAATATTTTGTAGACATTATATTTTCCATTTTTTTAAAGTTGACTTTATTTTTACTATAATAAAATCATCAATTCATTATAAATTTTTTGAATTATAGTTGTGAAACCCTTTCTAAAGTGATTTTCTTCATCTTTTTCTTCTATCTCGTGATTATTTATTTCTTCTTTTTCTTCTGTCTCGTTATAGTTTACGAAGGGTTTCACCAGTATATTTAATCTATGCAAAACATACACACTCAAAACTCCATATATTTTTGTACCATCAGGTTGAACTTGAAGATTATTAAAAATATATTCTCCTAAATATTCATCAACTTGTTGAGTAGGTTTAATTCCTACGAATTAAAATAAATCGAAGGTTTTTCATTTACAAGGTTTTCATTTTCCCTTGATCCCCACCCCTGATGAAAACAAACCCAATGAGTCCCATCCTTGTCAGAGTTTTGATAATTAATTATTACATTACTCCAGTTTGTACTGATTTTTTTGTATTTTCAATTTTATACAATTTATCCATCAAAATTTTAATTGGTAAATTTAAATAATTAGCATAATCTTTCGAATCGAAATTTGTTTTTGTATCAATTTCAATTGTTTTGAGAAAATCTGATATTGTCCAATTATTTATTCCGGCTTGCGCTATTTTCTAATATATTTTGAAATTTTTTCCATATTAATAATTTTTAAGATATTTTGTTTATATCTTGTTTAACATTATTATGTACTGCTTTTTTAGCCACCAATAATTTTCTTAATTCAATAAATAAATTAATTAGGTTTTTCATTCTTTTCAGTTCTTGACCTTTTTTAGTTTTTTTTACCTTTTGGTTCTTGTACTTTGTTCTATAGACTATCTTGTATATATTGATCTTCTACATCAGTTGAATTAGATTCATCGTGAACAGTAGGTTTATCCACATTAATATAATTCTTCAAACTTGCTAAATATTTTCCTTTTGATGATCCTTTAACTAATTTAACAAGATTTGAATATTTCTTAATTTCTTGTTTGCTCTCTGAATTATTTCCTTTGATTAAATTATCCAAGTCTTGTGTATATTCATGTTTATAATTTAAATTTCCAGAATATAAATAGAGTTTTTCATCCAGCATACATAATAAAAATTCATGATCATTAATTTTAATAGTCCAGTAATTTTCTTCTTTAAAAGTCTTGATTCCAAAAGAAGGTGTGATTGTTGATGACAAAACGTTTAGTTTAATTTCAGTTTTAATTTTAAATGGTTAAATGTTTCCAATAAATTCTTTTTTCTTTTTTACTTTTCTTCTTTTTCAGTACCGGGTGTATAAACTGGCAAATCTTTTTGATTATTATTTTGATTCATTTTACCTTCGATAGCTTTCAAATTTTTATTATTTGTTATATTTTTCCCTCAATAGCTTTTAATTCTTGGTTATTTTCAATAGCTCCAATATCTTTAATAGTAGGTTGATGTTTTTTTCTGTTAAACCTAAAGATTCTGAATTTTTTTCAACTACTTTTTTATTATATTCATCTCGTTCTAAAACTAATTTTTTAATGCAGCTAATCTTTCCTCGAGTACCATTTCTACAAGTTATTTTTCAAGTCTATTTTTAATTATTTTAATATATTTTTCAATTAATTTTGTGGATATGGTTTTGAAAATAATCCAAATCCATGTTTCCCTGTTTAATTTTACAAATACATCCTTGATTTAAATTTTTACATGTTTCTTTTAATTTATCCCTTTGATCTTGTTTTAAATCTGAATTCTTAATTTGATTTACAAGAAAATCAATTATACATCGAGCAAGTTCTGATCCAAATATAAGCGAAGCACCCTTTGAACCATTTCCATTTTTAGAGACTAGCGAATCACCCTTTCCTCCTGTTCCACTTTTAGGTTTTGACGAAGTATCCTTTAATTTATCAATTTGTTGTTGTAATTTTTGTTTTTCCAAATCAGTTTTTGAGCTTCTTTTGATTTTTGTACTGTTGTAGCAATTCCTCCAGCTATTCCAGCTTCACCTGATAAACCTGCTATTATGGTAGGAATTAATGCCATCAAAGGTATAATATCTTCATTTTCTCTTCTTGATAGAAAGAACGAAAAAGAAAAGAAAAGATAAAGAACTTGATAAAATAGAATATTTTAAAAGAACTTTTAAAAATGACAAATATTTGAAAAATTAGATGGTAGAAAGAATTAAAGAAAGAAGGAATACCTAATGGTGAACAACGACTGATATTCGCTTGGAAGCAACTGTAAGACAGTAGAACCTTTGAAGATTACGGAATCCAGAAAGATTCTACCTTGCAGTTAGTGCTTCTCGGAGGAAATTATGTGGATGAATTAAAGGAAGGATAGAATATGAAGCCGCTTTGGCTTGTGAAACTCGTTGGAAAACGAAATGACTTCATAGAAGGAACTGAAAATTATCGGAACCAAGCAAGAATAAATTATAAATATGAATATGAGTCTATAGTGATAAGGTTAATTAAATTAAATCAATTTAGTCAAGAAGTTTAAAAAATGGGTGGCATGGTTAAGATTGAGAAAGATCCTTATAAACTCGAAGAACAACATGAAGGAATAGAAAGACTGATCAATATCCTGGCAGCTGAACTGGCAGAAATTTCAGAATCGAAATTAAATTTGGAAAATGTGAGGAAGACGATTAGACCAACGAATTAAGTTGCCGATATTCGATGGATTGTCACATGAGTATGAAAACATAGTTGGTAGCCTTTAATGCTTGTGTGGATCAAGCGGAAGGTTCGACAGTTGACAAGATACTGCATTTGAGGCAGTATTCATAATGAGG
>CAUHTR010005309.1:0-29139 GCA_959609185.1 Schmidtea polychroa | reverse complement strand
ACCCAAAAGTACATGCTTCGACACGGGAGGCAATGATCGGAGCAATATACTAGGTAATTTTGATATTGATGTAAATATTGGTCATAATAATTTTAATAGTGTAAATAATCCTTATATATATAATAATGTAGAACCTTTATGTAATAAAATTTGTAATTTTAAAAAAGTTTCCTGTAAATAATTTTAAATGTTATAGTTATTTTAATGCTGATCGATCTTTAATAAATAATTATAATAATCCTACGAAGAAAGAAGAGTATAATGAAATTAAAGAAGCAGAATATAATAATAAAATAGTAAATGAAAAAGTTTATAAATTTATTAAAAAGGCAGAAGATAAATTAGAGAGAAAGGAAATTGGGTGGATTAATGAAATATCAGAGGAGCAAAATATTTTCTCTAAAGATAAATGGAAACGACCGAAATTGAGTTATGACAAAATGCAAGGTAGACCGAGTACAAGTCTTGAAATTCAGGGCTATAAAATGGAATGCTTACTAGATACAGGAGCAAGAGTAAATGTAATGGCAGAAGCAGTTGTGGACAAATTAGTGAATGTGAAAATCATAAAAACAGATGAGATGTTAAGATGTGCAAATGATAGTAAATTAGAGACAATCGGAAAAATATATATTGATGTTAGAATTGGTAATATGGAAAGAAAAATAACATTTATAATAGTTAAAAATATTGTTCCAGATATAATAGGCGGAGTGGAATTGCAGAAAGAGTTTGGAATTGAATTAAACTACATCAAGCAAAATGAAGAAGGATATAATGAATTTGTGTGTGAAATAGAAGCTAGATTTGGAGAAAAGATTACAGATAACGAGAGATGTCAAAAAGCAATAGAAATTCTAAGATTAAACGAAAATAAAAGACTGTTAGAGATTGTTAAAAACAATAAAAGTGTTTTTATGGCTAATAATTGGAATATCGGATGTACTGATTTAATTGCACATAAAATCATCACAAAAGAAGGGCCAATTATGATAAAACCCAGAAGACAACCCATCAATTTAGAGGAGAAAATAAATGCTGCTATAAAAAATTTAGAAAATAATGATATCATAAGAAGATGTAATTCACCTTGGAATACGCCGTTAGTATGCGTGTGGAAAAAAGATAAAAAAGATATCAGACTTTGTTTAGATTTTAGACAGCTTAATAAGATTACTGAAAGACAAGCTTTTCCTATGCCGAATGTAGAAGAAATTCTAGATACATTACATGGATCTAAGTACTTTAGTTCTATAAACCTTGGGAACGCTTTTTATCAAGTAAAATTGGACATAGAATCGCAAGAAAAGACAGCATTTTCTACTAAAGAAGGGCAATTTTGTTTTAATAGAATGCCTTTTGGCATTGCGGGGGCACCGGGTACATTCCAAGAATTAATGACAAAAATATTGAAAGATCTATGGAAAGAAGGAGTTATGGTGTATTTAGACGATATTTTAATTTTTACAAGAACAATTGAAGAACATTACAATGTGTTTGAAAAAGTTCTAGAGAAAATACGGGAAGCTAAATTGAGAATCAACCCAGAAAAATGTCAGTTATTAAAGAGCGAAGTAAAGTTTTTTGGGCATATTATTAACAGTCAGGGGATTCGGACAGATCAAAGTAAGATTGAGGCTATTAAATCATTTCAGAGGTCTAAGTGTATAAAGAGTTTGAGAAGCTTTTTAGGTATATGTAACTATTATCGGAGATTTATTAAGGAATATGCAACAAAATCAAGAGCGCTAGAAAGCATATGTGGAAGCAATAGTGAAAAAATAATCTGGACTGAGGAATGTGAGAAAGCTTTCGAAGAAATCAAAATGGCGTTGACTACAGCGCCAATTCTCGTATTTCCAGATTTCAAGAAAGAATTCATATTAGATACAGATGCAAGCTTTGATACAATTGGAGCTGTATTATCACAAAGAGATGAAATGGGGCATGAACACGTTATTGCATATGGATCCCATGCAATGAGTAGCCATGAAAGAGGATATTGTATAACACGAAAAGAGCTTTTGGCTATATATTATTTCTGTCGCCATTTCAACCATTATTTATACGGTAAACGGTTTGTTTTGCGCACTGATCATAAAGCAATAACTTTTATGTTAACGACAAAGAAACCTATAACAGCACAGTTCCAAACGTGGATAAATTACTTGAGCAGTTTAGACATAAAAATGGAGTTCAGAAAATGTACGGCGCATACGAATGCAGATATGCTGTCTAGAAATACATGCGGCAAATGTGTACAATGTTTGATGGATCATGATAACCCTAAATCAGGGTGATTAAAAACTAGATTGTTAACATTGATGACCGAAAATAATGGAAATGATTGGCAAAGAGATAATGCAGAAATACAAGATATAAAAGATCAAATAAATGAAAGGAAAAATAATAAATATATATTAAAAGGAAATATTATCTATACCAATCAAAACAAAATATGGATACCAGAAACAAAAAGACGAGAAATGATTAAGGAAACACATTTATTATTATATCCCACGCAGGAGTAGAAAAAGTTATGAAATATATTAGGAACAATTTTGATATGGAAGATATGCTAAATGAAGTAAAAGAGACTATTACAATATGTGAAGCATGTTAGAAAAACAAAGTTTTAACTACAAAGTCAAAAGAAAAAACCCAAGTAATTCAAGCTTCAGAACCTATGGAGAAAATATACATGGATATTTGCGGTTCATTAAGAGAAACATTCAGAGGAAGAAAATATATTTGTGCAATAATCGATCATTACAGTAAATACATATCTCTAAGTCCTATTAGAAAGCAAAATGAAAATACATAAAGGCAGTTTTGTCAAATAATTGGATATTGAAATTTGGAGCCCCTAAGGAACTACATGTTGATCGTGGAAAGAATTTCGAAGCAAATAGCATTAAAGAACTAGAAACGGCAGCAGGAATTGAGTTGATATTTTCGAGTCCGTATCATCATAATACTAATGGTGTAATTGAAAGACAATTTCTTACTATAAGAGACTATATTAACGCGTCACTCAGAGAAGGAGTTAAAAAAAGCCGGGCAGAATTAATACCTGATATAGAATACGTTTTAAATGCGACAGCTCAAAAAACTACTGGAGTGAGTCCAGCAGAAATTATATTTGGAAGAAAGATTAATAGATCGCAATGGCATAGTAATAATGAAGTGGATAGAAATGAAATCATGCGGAAATTAGAGGCTAAAAGACAGCAAGCGAAAGAAATTGGCACAACTAGGAACTTAGAAGTGGGGGACAAAGTATTGGTGAAACAAGAAATTAGGAACAAAGATCACGAGAGATATGAAGGACCATACACAGTAATAAAACGAAATCATGAAAGAAGTTACTTATTAATAGACGAAAACGGGAGGAAAATAACGAGGAATATAGAAAAGTTAAAGCATTTTAAAGAAGGGGGGATGTAAGGAGTTAGTAAATCTCTATATAAGATTTTTATGGTTAAATGGTAGAAGTGAGATCAGTTAGTAGAAATAATTATTTCTGTTAAATTTTTATATTTAAATTCTATATTAAATTATATCATATTATATTAAATTATATTAAATTAAATCAATTAAATGTATGACCGGTAATTACATTAATATTAATAATTATCACGCCTCGGTGTTTAAATACTCTAGTAAACGGCATAATTTTGAAGTTGTTATAAAAATAAATGATTTAAGAAGACTTGAATTTAAATGCGTCTAACAATTATTAAATCCAAGAATAGCATCTTTAAAAAGTGTGTGAAACAAAAAATTATTAGGTATTGTAGCATCAGCATCACCCAAAGCCTTTTTATCTTTATCTATAACCTTGATTTGAACAGTCAATAAAGTATCATTCAAATCTAAATATTCTGTTTGAGAACCATTGATGTAAAATTCTACATCATTTCTACTATCGATAATTGAATTCATAGGAATAACTTCCTCAAATGCCCCAAATTCTATTACAGCCTGGGGCGATGGTCTATCAAATATGCATAATTCAGATTTACCACAAATCATTTTGCAAATATAGTTCCATGTCCTTTCATTCGTTTGTTTATACGTGATATTCCATGTCTTTTACGTTTTGGAGCTGGAGCTGGAGCTGGAGGTTTTTCTTTTTGAAACATACCTGCAACCCCGGGTAAAACTTTCCCTAATTCAGCTAAAGCATTTGATTTTAGAGATGGTAATATTTTCTGTTCATTCATAATAACATCTTTTGCAGTTTTCATACCAAAACTACCAATACGTTTAAGAATAGGCAATGCAAATCTACCAATTGTTCTCAACCATCCCGATCCGTACTGTTTACCAATAAAATATGGTAATTCACCGCCAGATTGGCTATCACTATAATTACTAATAATATCAGAATTAGCCATCTACTTTACGAAAATGTAATGTCAAATGAGTTTTTGAACCTTTTGGAAAGTTTATAAGTTTTCCACTATCATCACGAATATTTATTTCTATATTGTTTATACATGAACTTGCTATTGGTAAATACATGGGATTATCGATATTTATATTGACAACTTCATCATGTTCATATTTGCCAATCCATACCGATTTCAAAAGAGGAACACTGGAATCACCAACAATTATGGGTTCGATAATGTTAGTATATATGAACATTTGTTGATGATGTTCTAGTATTCTTGGTTTGCGTATACCAGTCGATTTTTCTCGATATTTTTGCTTATCTAATCCAAATGAATTTGCCAAATTTTTATCAAATGTAACTTCGCAAATATTCTCATTCAAACTGAAGGTAAACATCAAATCTTTCACAATTTCCAAATTTTTAAATATGTGTGAAAAATTGAACTTTAAATATTTAAGTAATACATCAAGTTTATCAAAATATAATTCATCAGCAAAGGTGAATGATTCTTCAACTTCATCATTATACGACAGATATTTTGATTTCTTCTTTCACTATACTGTTTGCTTCAAATAGATTAAAACGTAATAAATACTCGGTCTCCGTAACAATATTTTTCAACTTATTGCAACCCATTCGTTTGGCATCTTCAATAGTTTCGAATGTTATAGTAAATGATTTAAAATCACAACTGATATTTAATCCATCCTTGTAAAATATAAAACAATGCGAATCTAATATTTGGTTCGGAATATGATATGTTTTATCATAATTACTGATAATAAAGATACCGCAACATGTTTTCACAATATTCCTTTTGAAATCAATCTTACATTGACTATAAAATGGAAATGTGTTGTACACGAATGTAAAATCTTGCAGTGCAACTTCCCAGTCACCGTTTAAAGAAATCGGATTCTGGAGATTGACCATGAATTTACTGGCTTGATTGTCTGGATGAATTAATGGGCAACTATTGCTCGGCAAAATAGTATAAAAATTCACTTTACTAGGTCTTTTGCTGATATCCATGACGGGTTTTGATAACCATGCCATTTGACATAGTATTGTTTATCCTTGCCGACCTTTTTAGTTTTCAATATTTTTTGAATTCTAAATACCTTTGGAGGAGGAATGACTTGTAATTCTTGCTCATAAAATTTCCCTTGTACAATATTATTATCATTGTCTTTGATGACATACATTACAGGATTCTGTTTAGTATTTATTTTTGAAATTACAAAGACTTCATCACTCCAATTTGTATCAAAATTTTTAATAAATGGTGATGCACTAATTTTACTAATTCTAACATGATCACCGACTTTATATTTAGGTTTTGCAATTTTTACAGATTTCTTAGAATAGAATGTTTTTGATGTAATATCAACCGGTCTTAATCCATTCAGTCCTCGATGTGATGAATGATTATAACTTGTTATTATTTTCGGTAAAGCATTTACCCATTTTTTATTACCTTGATGCACGAACAATTTCTTTAATCTATCTCTCAATGTTCGATTAAATCTTTCAACATGGGCAGCTTTGTATTGAGAATGTACCGAGTAGTGATTTATTTTCAGTTTATCGAGGACTTGCTTAACTTTGCTATTGTAGAATTCTTTACCTAAAATAATAATAATAATAATAATAATAATAATAATAATAATAATAATAATAATAATAATAATACCCAAATCTGTTTGCAAGTTATTAGGATGTCCATCTTTAAATAAAATATTAATTGCCTTGGACATTTCATCTGCAGATTTTGCTTGACTGGTATTGCTCGTGCAAACCTGCTGTATACATTAATACATGTTAAAATATATTTATTCCCATTGTTAATTTTCGAATACGGTATCATCTCCATCAAATCCATTTGCCATAAATCGTCAATACCAAATGTTTTATATGCTCTTGTTGGAAATCTTTTCCGCATTGGTTTGTTCAAACTGTACGCAAGCTGATCTGATAACCACTTCTGGGTTTCTTTTTTCGAATTCGGAACTCTTTTCTTTAATTTTGCCACTCCACCGAAACCGGCTTCGTCTTCTGGGTTCGTCCAAATCTTCTCCATTACAGCAAGAAGATTTAAAATTAAAATTTAAATTAGGTAATGAAGGATTAGCACCCATTGTTTATGATTGATTTCCTACAACTCCACCTAATAATGATAATGCCAGAGGTATCAATGCACCAATAAATCCACCTTGTTGTTTATATATAATTTTCCTCATTTGCTTACGATTTTTATTATTTACTAATGATAACAAAGGTTTCCTATGTTTGCTCAATAAATGCTTTTTTGATTTACTGATTTTAATTTTGCCTTTGACTACTTTAAGTATAATATGGAGTAAATCATCGACAACAAAATTTGGGAATGATTGCAATATATTCATTCTTTTCGTACTCGGGGCCTTTAACAATGCATTAAAAAATGGAAAACTGCGATGATTTTTAATTACTTTTTTACCGGCTTTACGGGTTTTACGGGTTTCACGTTTAGGTTTAGGATTTTTCGAAATAAGATTCATTGCAGAGAAATTTTCAGTTACAAGTTTTTTAGATGGTGTATAACTAGTTGTTGGTGGAACTTTTGGAACTTTAATACTCTTTTTAATACTTTTTCTTAATTTCCTAATATTTTTCACCCTTGCTTTTAGAAACATTATTATTCATAGAGGTTTTCAACTTTGTTTATAAACCATGGCACCTTTTGGGTTGAAAATATCTGTTTTTACTCGTAAATCATTGGGACATTGTTGTGTGAAATCAAGAAATATATATCCATGAAGTATTTTTGTAGCATCTTGAAATGCACTGATAAGAAAATTACGATTGTTAGGGATTGCTTGTCGTCCAAGAAAATCGATGACAGTTGCATCTCTAGGATTCTTGAAAATAACTAAATATTGTACATTTAAATTACGTGTTCGATGTGCACCACCTTGATGAAATAGATTTTGAGTTATAAAAATAACAGTTACACCAACGTGTCTACTGATTTTGGTAAATAAATTATTGAAATTCTTCTCTTTACAAGTCATCAATAATTATGACATCCCCCTTCTTTAGTCTACTGGACCAATTTTTATCAAATCCCTCTACTATTTTCATATTTTTCAATTTACAGAAACTTGATTGAGTCAATCCGTGTTCTTGATCAGCACCTCGATGCCAATAAATTTTGTTAAATTTTGATTTAAATAAATGTGATTTTAGTAATTTGCAAACAAACAAAGTTTTGCCGCTACCACTTGGTCCGACTATTTGATATACAGCATCATTTCTTAGTTCCATTTTTAATATTTATTTAAAAATTAACTTTGTTTATATCGTAAAGAATAAATTGATTTAATTACTCTATAATATAACATATATATATATACTTGATTTTTATAAATATTCAGTAGAAATGTTGACAAATATTAATTATAGGGGTCGTGTGTCTTTGGAAACTGTTGGTATGATGAATTTCCCCAAGTGTAAACCACAACAATATGTTGACAAAACTGGAAAATATACTATTATATTTTTCAAAAATGGTAAATGTCGTATAATGGGTTGTAAGAAGCCTATCGAATTCGAGAATTTGCAATATAATATCAAAGATATTCAAGTTCAAAGTCTTACTATAGCTACCAAGGTTGAACAATCTATTAATTTGAATAATTTAGCAAAGTTATTAGATGGAGATTGTATATATGAGCCTGAATTATTTCCCGCTCTGTGTTATACAAAATATAATCCACTATGTGTAAATATATTTTCGAGTGGTAAAATAGTTGTACTAGGTATTAAAAATTTAGATTTTCATACTATTGTTGAAGGAATTATTAACGATGTAAAGGATTTGATTGGATCTTTAACAATTTCTTCAAATATAAGTAACGAGGATTTGCTTGAATATTTATTCAACAATGATTGAACATGAAGGTAACTGTTTTTATTTTAAATTTACTGATTTTTGTTTAGAAACTATACTAAAAATTTGATTGATAAAATTGAAGATTTTTATCCGAATTTGAACAATTCCTTAATGTATTGTGCTCCAGAAGTTGTGTTTTACAAAATTTATGAAATAACTGGAATAAATGTAATAGATTTAATTCATATGGATCATGCTACGATTACATGTTATACCGATGATGTTGAAAATTGTGATTTTTGTAAAAATAATATGCAGAATACTTGTGGGGATGATAGTTGTACATGTTTTGTAAATCTACAAAAACGAGAAATAATTCATGCATTACTTGTGGAATTGCGAAAAAATGTATTGTTGTAATAAAATATAATTATATTTGTTTTGTGATAACCTTAATTAACCTACAATGAAATTAGTATAAAATATCTGGTTCAAATTATTAAATATTATAACTACAAATGGATAATCAAATTACAGGTTTGTTGTCGTTTACACATATTCCATTTATTAGTTTTTTAATCTAGGAGTTTTGAAGAGAAAAAATGCAGATGCCGCTCAGGAATTCGGAAAAAGGAAATTTAAAGAAGCGACATTATCCACGGAAACCTTGGTCAATGTTCGAGTGGATACAAAAAAGCCAGTCGAATTCATGCAATACAAACTAAATTATTTGTATTGCCCAATTTTTTATACATTTAAGGTAAGTTTCTATAAATTATTTTGGATTTTATTATTATTATTTATTGTTAGGAACCAGTAACTCTGAAAAAATGTTTCTACAATGTGAGACTTTCCAAAATCAAGTTTCACGACAAGATGCTATTCGGACAATTATTTCAGAGGATCAATGAAAATATTGAATTTGGTGATGAAGATATGTTCATTAGAAACGATTTGGATATGATTCCCATTGGTGGTAAGATGAGCAAAATAACCTGCATGGTTACCATATTAATTCAAGGGTATAATGTAAGCAGAGACCGAATCAAACCAATTTGGAAAATTATAAAAGCCGAAGATAAGTTTGAAGAGGAACATTGTTCATGTTAAATTTATTTAGTATATCTTTATTAGTGTTTTGGTGTTTTTAAATCATTGAAAATAACTAAAGTTTTAAATTTATTAATCTTCAATACAATCTCTTTTCATTATATTTTCAACAATATGATCAATACAATTAGTAGAAACAATAGATTCATCTTCTTGTTTAGATTCATTTGGTAATTTATCTGTTGTAGAATTCTCAATACATGACTTAAGTTCTTCACTAGGCAAATCAGTATATTCATCTTCTTGCTGAGAAATATTTTCAGATTCATATGATATATCATCTTCATTAATTTCATCGTCTGAATACGGTCATTTTAATTTCTCTGGAACATTCATAAATTCTCTAATTTTTACATTAGATATTTCTTCTAATTTTTCAATCAAAAAGTTGATTATATATGCTAAATAAAAAAAAATTAATAAACATAAAATTCATATTTTACCTTTTTCCGACATGGTTGAAAATAATTAAAATGAAAAAATAATTATGTTTATACTATTATTCAAAAGTAAAAAGATGATCGATAGATAGATTATAAGAAAAATTAGATATTTCAACACGATACATATAATAAAAAGACAAGCAAACTTGCAATGATATTTAACGTTTCAGTTTTTACATTTTTTAAAATATTTATTTCAATTATTTCAAAAAAAAAAAAAAAAAAAGTGCCAATTTTTTACTAATTAATTTTCAGCCTAACCCACAACTTTTCACAAAAATCCAAAAAAAAAACAGAAATAGTCGAATAGAAATGTAAGAAAATTGGAATCAGAGTTAAAAAGGAATTGTATAAAGAATAGTTCATAACCTAAAGCCCATTGTCGGCTTAATTCAATAATTTCTTTTTAATTTTTTGTGAATTTATTTTATTAATTTTAATTTCAATAATTTTTATTTGCTGTAAAATTGAAATGTTTACATTACATGTGCAAATAGACTTTAAATTGTGATTAGTTAAAATATTACGTCAGAGATTATCTAACACCACAATCAAGTCCATTTGATATATAAGAAATATTTTACCAACGAAATTTAAAAATGACCGATTCGGAACGATCAAAAACCTCGGTGGAAATGAAGAATGAATCAGAAAGAATAATAATCATTCCGATCGACAAAAGTGAAGTCAGCCGATGAGCATTGGACTAGTATTCAAACAATATGATGAGAGAATATGATGTCGTTCATTTGATTCACATAGTTGAGCCTATATATAACACGATTGCTGTAGGAATCGGAATGGAGGCTGTCTGGCTGCCGATGGAAGAGTTGGATGCGAAAATTCAAAAGCAAATTGACAAAGGCAAAGCGTTAGTGATAGATTATATACATAAATTAACCGAAAAGGGTTGGAAATGCAAAGGCTTCATCCGGGTGGATTCAAGAGTTGGAGAATGCATAATCTCTGTCTGTCACGACCATCGGGCTGATGTCATACTAATGGCAAATCGAGGAGAAGGTTTATTAAGGCGAACATTTCTGGGCAGTGTAAGTGATTACGTTCTTCATCATGCCGATAAGCCAGTCATTATTGTGCCACCTTTGCATCATTAGCAATTTTTCACTTTTTGGATCTTTTGATTATTATTCAAATAAAATTATGAGAAATTATATTTTATCTTTAATTTATTGATATTTGACAAAAATTCTTTTAAAATAATGAATTTATTTGTATGAGAATAAAATATTTTATTTTTAGAGCATTTTTTAAAAAATTTTTAAAAATAAGAACCCGTTTACAGTTGGCCACCAAAAGTTAAATAGATGTCCATCGATGGCCAAGATTGTAGGTAGTCATCAATGACCCTCGCCATATCAGATCTGCAATCGTGTTAAAGTGAAAAGATGGGAATAAAAATACAGAAAATAATTATTTTCTATTCTATCGTTTTGAATAATGCATTTTATTTCGGTTTGTTTTAATTTTCCTAAGTTGGTATTTACAAAATAATTACTTTCCATATTTTTCTACCGCAGACAAATTAGAGCTTAGATGTAGAAATTCATTTAACCTTGTTTTATGAAATTTAACCTTCATTCTCAACTTTTATTTCAAATATTTTTTTTTGTTGAATTGATTTGTAGTGAATGGAAATACAGGTAATAATATCATGTGTTGAATTGTTTTGAATAGTGAACGGAAATACAGGTAATACTATCATGTTTTAAACTATGTTTCAAATAATAATAATATTCAAACTAAACCAAATTTACAAACTACCGCGCCAGCCCCTTCGGGGCGGGCGGCGGTTGTGTATGTCGATGATTTTAATTTTTATTAAATGCATTTGTTTGATTTCAGAATTCGATTTGTGTGACTAACCTTGTTAAATTTGAGTTGATGTATTCGAGGGAAAAAAAATTGACCTTGACCTTAAAAAATTTGGCCTTGACCTTAAAAAAATTTGACCTTGACCTTGAAAAATTTGACCTTGACCTTTGGGGGGGGGTAGGGTGGGTGTCCTGGTTGTAACATGTCCTGGAGGTGACACATCCTACTACTGCATACTCATCATTAGACACTGAATCCCAGATCGGAGGTAGTTCAAGAGTCGATTCCAGAACCTCAAGAGATGTGGCGAAGTCATAAGGAAAGATACCTTTGGATCGAACAATTGCGCCATCAAAAACAGAAGACGTTAAAGGCAGATCGGAAAGAGTCTTAACCGCTTTTGCTAAAGATGAATTAACAAACTGCATGCTGTCAATAAAACGAACAGGCAATTTGTTAATGTACGCGATGAGAGAGATGAATTTTCTGTAGTGGTCGGAATAATATTTAATTCCCAAGAAGGAAAATTATTCAAGCCATACTTCAAAATATGATGGAGATCATACCCCCTCAAATTATGAAACACAACCGGTAACTGTCTCTGAAGTCGCCGAGAAACATTACATTTTCTACAAGCAGCACCAAGATACTTGCCTGTGAAGTGGCAATGGTCCCTAACTCTATCTCTAATGAATTTTTTACACAGATAACAGGTTCTGGAATCTCTATATGCCCACTCTTCAGTGAAAGACAAAGTTTGATTGGGCTTTATCCCATTAATTTCGTAATATGACAGGACAATTGTGACAGCAATTTCCTCCACCTTACGCAAGAAAGACAACACACAATCATCACCAACAAACTCATAATAAAATCTAGTGTTATTATAATTATTAATTAACAACATGCCTGCTGTTATTGGCAAGTGCTTTTGATCGTGTATTATATCCTCAGGCAAGATTGCCTCAAAATCGGCATATATCACGAATGGCGGGGTGATTGTCTTCGCATAATTTGAAAAAATTAACTTTTTCTCTTCCGGTAGTGTATATAAAGTAGTACCTATCTGGATGTCGCACAATTTCATTGGACAATCGGAAATGGGGTCAAAATTTAACTCGTCAAGATAATTTTCATAGGAACTAACTCTATTTCTATTTATATGTACAACATTACGTTTTAAAAGTGCTAAAATACTATATATAAAGCACATATCGTCGGTGTTTTTGACGTTTACTATTGCTTTTTTAGAATTTAAAGCTGATGGGGTGGGGATATAACTATGTCCAGCTAGCCTATTCATATGGGTAAATTTTGTTAATATAAAATCTATCTCTTTGATTTTAACTACCCGCCATCCGCTACCTAAATATGTGAATTTTTCTATTTTCTCATTTAACTTAGTGATACCTTCTACTAGAAAATTATCTGAAAAAACTTCGGCGCTATTAGAGAAAAAATTATCTCTAATTTCCCCATCTTTTTCGAATTGGATTAAAACGGTGAATTGTATTTTAACTGTGCCCATACCGTTTATTTCGGTAATTAATTTATTTGTCATCTTATTTGTAATGAAAACTTGTACCAAGTTATCTTTTTCCATATTAAATCGTAAATTCTTTCTAGCCCCCTTAAAATCTATCTCAATTTCAGGTTCATCGTCAATATCGATCGAACCACCTATTTGATTATATATTGAATCACCAGTTGTATTAATTTTAACAATTTTAGAGGAAACACCATACCCAAAACTAACAGCAGGCTGTTTATTATTATTTAGAATATTATTTATTTTAGTATTTAGATTCGTATTTAGATTAGTATTATTTACATTATTATTTACATGTTTTGTATTATAATTATAATTTATAGGTTTTGTATTTAGGTGTTTTGTAGTATTATGTGTTGATTGTTGTATTTTAATAAACAATTTCTTTTTATTTAAAGAGAACCGATTTAAATGTGATTTGTGAATATTATAAAACTCTATATATTTAATGCTTTGGGAAGTCTCGCATATTGGACATATAAAGTAGTTGATGCCATAGAATCTATAACCGTAGTATTTTTGATGACATGCAGTAGCGTGGGTATAATTTACCTGATGAATTATAAATATATATCAAATATATTAATAGATTTAAATATTAATAAAATATTGCATTTATATTTAATGTCTTTATTAACAATTCTTAAGCCATTTTTATCGCATAATAATTATAAAACGGAATAATAATCGGAATACATATATAATTTATTGTAATATTATTATTATCAGAGGTATAAAATATGGGAGATATGAAATCATAAATATTATTATCATTGTTATTATTATTATTATATCTAATATTACTTTTTTTTTAAATATTATTATTAGAGAGAGTAGTTACGTACTCAATGCAAACTATGTTTGACAATCAATATTTTCAAAGTATTATTTCTATTCAATTATTAATTTCAACATCATTTTCATATTCATATTTGTCCTAATTTTCAGATTTTTCATAATTATCTTCAGAAAGATTTTCATAATTTTCAGGAACATTTCATGATTTTCAACATTTTCATAATTATTTTCAGAAACATTTTCATATTTTTCATAATTTTCAACATTTTCATTATAATTTCAGGAACGTCTTCATAATTTTCAGATTTTTCATAATTATTTTCATAAACATTTTCATAAGTTTCTGGAACGTTTCATTATTTTCAACATTTTCAATATAATTTCAGGAACATTTTCATAATTTTCAGCATTTTCATCATTTTCATAATTATTTCCAGAAACATTTTCATAATTTATATGTGGTTATTAAACAAATTAATTATCAAACACAATTTTAAATTAATTTTAAAAATAATAATAAAATATAACTAACATTTTGATTCTATATCGGAATCATCCTCAGATTCATCCCCATAATAAACGGATGCATGATTAATTTTCTTCTCAATAGACGTGAGGGCATATTCATCAGAAACATTATTAATATTTGGGCATATTCAACATTTGAGGTATCATCACCTAAAGTTTTTGTAATTCATTAATTAAATGAAATAAATTTACCCGTTGATTCCATAATAATATTTCGGGTATTGTCCTCAATAACATTTTCACCGTCATTAATAGGCTAATCAACTAAATAATTTTATTTTCATTTAAATTTTAAAAATAAATTTACTTAATAAAAGATCTTCTTCATTGTCACTAATAATAATTGGCAGATCTTGATTATAGTTGTCGGTCTCGGTGACTTCATTCCATAAATTCTCTAAAATAATAAATAATAATAATAATAAAAATAAAATAATTTACCGTTTTAATTCTCTACAATATGGCACAATTACAATTTCAGTTTGGTGCTTTGTGTGTAATGCACAAATGTTTTTACAATAAATTTGTATTTTTTCGCGCTGTTAACGTTATTTTCTTGGATTTTTATTCATATAATATAATATATAATATAATATATAATATAATATACATAATTTTTAATCAAGCTATTTTATAGAAAATTAAATTTTATCTATATATTAAATATATAGATAAAATTTAATTTTCTATAAAATAGCTTGATTAAAAATTATGTAAATTGTTTTGTGTGTAATACACACATGTTTTTACAATAAATTTGTAATTTTCATACAGTTAACGTTATTTTCTCGGATTTTAATTCATATAATATATAGATAAAATTTAATTTTCTATAAAATAGCTTGATTAAAATTTATGTACCTTGTTTAGTGTGTAATACACACACGATTTTACAATAAAGTTGTATTTTTCATACATTTTATTAGCAACATCTTTTGCCATCCTTGGTAAACTAGCACCAATAGCGATCGTGAGAGTCAAGTTATGTCCTGTACTCATGAAAATTTTACTCTTGATTGCTAATTTAACTAGAGCTCTTTGAATCTTTTCTTGAGTTGATGGATTTTGTAAATTATTTAAATCATGAATTAAATTAACATCAGCAACATGTCTATCTCTAAGAATTTTTGAATTGTAAGCAAAGTCATGTTTTAAAGCAGCTTGATCAATTCTAATTATTGGTTCCTCTCCTTGTTTAGGATTGTTATTTTCATCAAGTCTAATATCTAATCGTGTTCCAGGTCCAGTATAGTTGTGTTTAAATAAATGTCTTTCACCTGGATATTTTTCAGTAGTAAAGGGTTTCAATAATGTTGATGTTAATTTTGAAGATTGTAAATCACCACCTTGTTTTTCAAAATTTTCAAAAGCAAATCTACTTGAAGGATCGAAATCTAACCATGGAATATTATTTGAAGATGAAATTATTTCACCTTCAAAAATATTTGATGAAATTTTATTATTATTTATTCGAGATGTGTGTTTTTTAGTTTTGAGATGACTTGCTTTATGGTGTGCTGTAACATCACAATGACAAATTTCACATGTCCAATAACGTTTAGTAGACATTTAAAAAAAATTAATTTCTAAAATTTTGTTTTATTAACAAAAATTGTTTTATTAATAAAACTTAATCTCCTCTAACATTTTCAATTATTAAAATCTTTCCACCATATAACTTCATTTCTACTTGAATGATCGAAATCTAACCATGGAACATTATTTGAAGATGAAATTATTTCACCTTCAAAATTATTTGATGTAATATTATTTGATGAAATTTTATTATTTGATGAAATATTATTATTTAATCGAGATGTGTGTTTTTTAGTTTTAAGATGACTCGCTTTATGGTGTGTTGTAACATCAAGTTTCACATCTCCAATAACGTTTAGTAGTCATTTTTAAAAAGTTTAAATTTAATTATAATAATTTTCTTTTATTACTAAAACTTGTTTTGTTAATAAAACTTAATCTCCTCTGAATTTCTCAATTACTGAAATCTTTCCACCATATAACTTCATTTCTATTTTCTTTTCTTCGAGAATTAATGTATATGAAGCTAATTACTTTAAAATCTTGATCTGAAACATTTATACAGAATATAGAATATAAATTTTTGAAATCTTCTAAACTTAATTGTGGTTTTATTTTGAAGTCTTGGCATGTTTGAATATAATTTTCACATGGGAATATATTTTCATAATTTTCTATATTAAACTCCATTTTACTTACTGGATAATAACTATTATTCAATTGAATTTGAATTGATTTTAAATTATCATCTCCAATCTTTTGAATAAACAAGTTATTATTTTTTTGAAAGGATGGATCTAATTCTTTGAATCCAATTAAAATATATCTTGGTCGATATGCTAAATTTGCAATCTTTATAGAATATGTTTAACCTTCTCTCATATCAAATACACTACAGATTCTATTTAAATAATTAGCATTTATAGACTTGTTGGAATTTAATCTTTCAATGAGTTTAATTTCAGTGTGTGGATTTAATGTCCATTTAGGTATGTGTAATTCAATCGTTGTTAATTTTATTTTTACCTTTTGTGTCTGCAGTTCCATAGAATAATTTTCAACTTCTGAGGGTCCTTATTTTAATCTCATGTTGGAGAAGAAATTTGGGAAGAAATTATTTTTTAGGGTTATATCTTTAATCTTTAATCTCTAATTCAATTTTGTAATATAATTTTGCATTACAAATATCTATAGAGTTTGATGTTTAAAGAGATTGAAAAACTATATCACCTGAACGATTTAAATTTGAAATGGAACCAGAGGTTGGACAGATTTTGAGTTCATCATTTTTTTTTGATTTCATAAATAAACTGTTTATCATAATCAAGATTTAAATTTTTTTTTCTGAAATCTCGAGATTTATATTGTTAATTTTTATAATAGAAATTTCAATTTTCTTAGTTTTACTATTCATAATGTGACCCTCTAAATTTTAGAATTTCTAATTTGTTTTTTAAATCCGGTTCAAAAGTTAAAGACATAATTCTAAATATTTATTTAATGAAATATTGTATAATTTCCAAATAAATTTTCTGCTTGAATAAAATATTTTCAAAATCATTTATCAAAATATTTCAATATTTAAAACATATTTATTTCAAATTTTTCATTAATAAAACTTTTAAAAAAGCTATTTTAATTTTTAATTAAAAAATTTCAACTTAAAAAATCCAATTTAAAATTTATTTAAAGTTATTTTAATAGTCATTTATTTACAATTTAAAATTATTTTGATAAACCATTGAAATATTTAACTTTCAGCTAAAAACACCTCACATCCCCTTCTTTAAGAAATTTCTACATCTTTTCAACATTTCTTTGAAGCATTTTCCCACTTTGGTCTTGTAGCAGATATCGGTGATCATTGATCTTCTGCATTATTCTGTATGGCCCTTCGTATCTTTCCTTGTCTTTCGTTCTTGATTCTACTTTTACCAGAACCTCATATCCAATATTGAATGATCTCTTTGTCTGCGTTGTTTCTCTTGTATCTTCTTTTTGTGAAATCGTCGCTTTACTATGAAATTGTTCTCGAGCTATTTTCTTCCAAATATTACTTCTGCGAGACTTTGTCCAATTGATTTCTGAAATGGTGCATTCATGGTAAATTCAATCTCTGCTATGATCTGCTATAATGATGCATTTATATAGTCTCTTATTGTCCTGAATTGACGTTCTATCACATTTGTATTATGATGATATGGACTTGAAAAGCATAATGTAATTCCCATTGATTTTGTAAACTCTTTCATCGTCTTAGATTCAAATACTTTTCCACAATCTGTGTGAAATTCCTTTGGTGCTCCAAATCTAAGAATCCATTTTTGTAGTACTGTTTCCTTCGCCGTTTCTTCATCCTGTTTAGCGACAGCAGTCAGCGAGATATGTCTGCTAAATTGATTAATTATTGCGACTATATATCTTTTCTTTCTGATTGTTTCCTGTAATGGGCCTCATATAACAATGTACACTTTTTCCCACGGCTCCACTGCTGTCAGCTTTATGTTCTCGTCCTTCATCTTTGTTGTCACAACTTTCGTTCTTTGACATGTCTCGCATTGTCCAATTGTTTCTTTAAAAGATTATATTATGTCTCCCATTCTATTTTTACTCCCGTTATGGTGCCCTTAACGTCAAGAAACAAAATTCTTTAAAATACTATATAGCGATAATTTACTATACTAAACCAAAAGAAATTTTAAAAAGGAGACCGTACTCTGAATTGGATGGGAAAACAGTACTAACAACAGATTTCATCCTAATAAAAAAACCATTCACAAAAGGTTTCGAATCCAAATGCGAAAGTCCATTCAAACTCCTAGAATAATCAAAATAATAATCAAAACCAACAAAATGAAAATAAACATAAGACCCTATCACCTGAACAAAAACCCACAAAACAATCCACCAGAAACCAAAACACAAACACAAACGAAAACAAAACCAATTCACAAAATCATCACATTCAACTACAAAAACTTAATAAAACTATTCGACAAAGACACAACAATCACTCCCCCATACAAATAATTATACAGTGAATGCCATAAATAAAAACCCACACAAGCAGAGCACAAGCACAAACAAAATCAGTTGTACAGTTTTTATTTATTTCCTTGTAATTATGTAACCGGTTGTAAATTATTTGTTTTATTCAAGTTGTATATAAAAAACAGAAACAAAATACATACAAAATATACAAAAAAAACATACAAAACATACAAAAAAAATAAAAAATGTTGCCGAATGTTACAGTTCATGTCATTTTTATTTTTTATCGTCCATGTTAACCTCCGGTTTTAAAGGGGGAAGTTATGTAGTAGAATGTTATATTTTTATCATAATTACGAGTCAAAACAGAATCTCAATTAGGTTTTGTTTTTACTCCCGTTATGGTGCCCTTAACGTCAAGAAATAAAATTCTTTAAAATACTATATAGCGATAATTTACTATAGTAAATTATCGCTATAGTAAAAATTGAAAATTAAAAAACAATAGTATAAAGTTATCAAATTACTATCTAACGGATTTCATCTGAAATTTCGCCGAGATCTGCAGGAAATAATTAAAAAAAATATCTAGCTACAGTTGTCAAACAATAGAAGTATTACAAAAAATTTTCTAAGGTAGAATTCCTCGCAAACCTCCAAAAGAAAATTCCTCAGAAAACATTCTATACCACTATAAGGTTTTTTATTTTTTATAAATAAAGTTTGTAGTTCCATTTTATTGTTATTATTATTTAGTTAAATTATATTAATTTTATTCAAACTTACATACATTCACCCCAGCTGTTCCGAGACAGTTTATTTACAGGTAACTCGGCTGGGCTACATAAACACTCATTTACAAACATAAATAAATATATTCTATACAAGCAGTTATAATTAGGTATATACACGCAATACCCACTTACCCCATCAATAGATCGTACGAAAGTATTATGAAACTAACAACAACCTGATTTAGTTGAAAACGCCGTTTTTAACTTTGATTCGTCTTCTAATTCTACTTGATAATATGCATTTCCAAGATTTATCGAACTGAAATACTTCGCTCCACCCAATTTATCTAACATCTCTGCTATATTCCGGATAGGGAACGCCTGTCTCTCTGTTACTAGGTTTAATTGCCTGAAATCAAGACATAATCTGATATCATGCTTTTCTTTCTTCCAGACGCATGTTAATGGAGTATTCCATGGCGAATTACACTTTTTGATAATATTGTTTTCCCAAAAGTTTTTTATCGCTTCATCTATTTTACCTTCCAAGTTGACTGGTTGTCTCCAAGATTTAATATTTATCGGTTTTCCTTGAGTTTCTATTTTATGCTTCAACAGCTTTGTGCAGCCAATGTCCCATTTATCAGCCATAAAAACATTTTGATTCTTTTTTACAATGTTCAAAAGTATTCGATTATTTATCTTTAAAGTATTTTTTGCTCTTTGAAATCGTTCCATCTCCGTTATTGTCTTTCCAAATTTGGCTTCGATACTGAATATGTGCTCTTGCTTCGTTTTCTCGACCTTTTCTACTGGCCATTTTAGTTGTATACCTAATTTTTTTGCAACTCTATACCACCAATTACCTCTGGAGTCATATATCGTACTGTCGTAAATTTTACCGTTCTTTTCCTGCCATTTATTACTATTTCTAATATTGCTTTACCTTTCGTTTTTAAAACACTATTATTTGTGCATCTCAATGTATCAATCGTTGTTGTTAGTTCTACATCTTTAAGTTTCTCAAATTTGCTCCAACATGACATTTACTGTAGCTCCTGTATCGAGCAAGCATTCCATCTTCTGGTCTTGTATTCTAATAGTTACACTTGGTCGGCCTTGCATTTTATCATAACTAATAATATCATTTTTCAATTCATCTAAGGTGAGTATTTGTATATTTTCTATTTCTCTTTCTGCAAAATCCTTTTTTATGAATCTTTCACTTTCTTTATTACATTACTTTCCTCTTCCGTTACTTCTGTATCTTTCACATCTTTTTCTATAATACGTGATATTTTACTTTTATTATAATAACTAATAATTTGGGAGTCAGCATTACTGTTTAATACACTGCCCACACTATCTCCTCTTCAATCGGGGTGTTGATATTTGCGTATTCTCTGTATTTATCTTCTATTCTTTCATCACTTAGTTCGTCTATGAATGCTACGTATCTCTTGTCTGATTGTCTTGTTTCCTTTCTCCTTCCTTGATAACCATTCCCTGCTTCGTATCTGTAGTGAGCCGTTACACGGCCTTAACAAAATCTATATAAATATTATAATCAAAATCGGAACGTAGCCTAAATGGGCGATCATTAGCAAATAAGGATCAATTAGAACACAATTATGGCCAATCAAATATCACATATAATTGCACATTAGTTAGAATATCTCAGTCTACTCTATCTTATTCTAAGAGTCAATTAAAATTCATGCATTCAGCTAATTCTTATCAATCAGGCTCTATTAATCAATCTCAGACGAGTAAACCAAATTCGATGCCATGTTATTATTATCAAGATTAACTGTATTCGGCTCCTAATAGTTTTTGTGTTGGCTCTTATAGACCAACATCTTCATCCATTATCATTCGCAATCACCACAATTTTATATGGGAAAGACACAGTCAAATTTAGTTCTGAAAAGTAAATCTATTTCAGAAGCCAAGTAGTGTAGAATCTGACATTGGAATTCATGAATATGTAAATTCCCAAAATCTCTCCAATTGAGGCAAGCTATTAAAATGGTTCCGTATTTTCAAAGATATTCCATATGCTTATAATATGTAATAAATCCTAACAATAATATGAAAACGAATATATTTGTTATCCAACCACTACACAAATCAATTATGGATCCAAGAATTAACAAACAAATAGTTTGATTGAGATATCTGAATTAATTGGAATTAATTGGAAGAATAAGGGTTGAAAATGTTGCTTTGCCAATTGCTACTTATGCAAAATTCCAACCGTTAACTGTTGAATTTCATAATATTACAAATACCAAAGCAGTATTAGAAAATGCTCTTAAGGATTTTGATTGTCTTACAAAGGGAGATCTATTGCCAATTAATTACAACAATAAGAGCTATGAATTAAAAATGATTAAATCCAACACCACCCCAGTGTCGTTCTTGTTGTCTTCCAAAATTCTCATTGATTCTCCGATATCTCATTCTCTCCAAATTTGTGTAACAATCTGCCTCTTTATGATCTCCTAAGCTACAACTCGAACACCTTATTTTTTTACAATCTCTTCTCATGTGTCCCGGGGTACCACACGCATAACATTCGACTACTTTTCTCTGCATCTGTGGAAACTGACTTCTTACGTGTCCTTGTCTTCCACATGTAAAACATGTACTGCTTTCTTTGTTATGTAATCTCTACTCAAATGTCCTACCTTGTGACATGTCCAGCATTCTTTCTTATTTCTGATCGGTCTTTCTTCTCGTTACTCTCTCGGCTCGCTATTATATCTTGGTGATACAATATTTCTTGCTTGATTTGTAACCGCGTCTCTGTAATTTCTTGTTATATTCTGTTCTGGTCTTCTTTCTCTCACTGCGTAGATCTCTTCTGCAACTATACGAGATTCATGTAACTTCTTGATTTTTTTCTTCACTTCCGTTGTTCCTTTGGTGTCACTTAGACGCAAATCTCATTTCAAAGTCTTCTCGGCTGCATAGTGTACCAGCAGATATTCGGTTAAACTTTCCTTGTTTAACTCATGCCCAAATATTTTATCAACTAACTTGTCTATGACAGTAAAATATATATCGGGCTCTTCACTAGTCTGTCTATAAGACATAGCAGATTGTAAATCTTCTGCGAAACTTGTTTTTTTGACGAATGCCTTTCGCAATCTTTCCTTATAACTAAAAGTTAAACATACATGGCAATGATTTAATTATAAGATAATGCCAATCAAACATTCTTTTCACGAATAATTTCGACAGTTTTCCTGTCATCATCAGGTGGGATATAATAACTCATTAAATTAAGGATTTAAACAAATTTATTAATTATATATAAAAAATTTTTTTATTGTTTCAAAAAGTTAAAGACTTAATTCGAAATATTTATTTAATGAAATATTGTATAATTTCCAAACAAATTTTCCGCGTTGAATAAAATATTTTCAAAACCATTTATCAAAATATTTCAATATTTAAACATATTTATTTCAAATTTTTCATTAATAAAATTTCCTTTTTTAAAAAGCGATTGTAATTTTTAATTTAAAAATTTCAACTTAATAAATCCAATTTAAAAATTATTTAAAGTTATTTTAATAGTCAATTAATTACAATTTAAAATTATTTTGATAAACCATTGAAATATTTAACTCTCAGCTGAAAACACCTCACACACATTTTAAACAATGAACATAAACGCAATTCAGCTGCCTCGAAATATCATTTACAGAAGATGTGGATGAGCTCCACAAATTTCTCCTTCACTCAAATAGCATAGACTTCTTTCATATGCAACATAAAATCTTCAACAGCAATTATAAAATTGATTTCTCATGAAGATTAACCCTTGATAAATCATATTTTAGTGGGAAACTTTATTAGAAATTTGAATAATTTTTAAGAATTCTTTTATTTTTCTTTAATATTATTCGAATCAATTTTTGCGCAAAAATCCATTTCAATGCAAATATATTAATTGGCGGTGCATAAATTATGACGCTCTTGCTAGGGGGACAAACATTCGGCTGGTTGAGATTAATTCTGAAATTGTATGAAATGCGTTTGGAAAGTAGAATAAATCGAAATCAAAAGAGAAAATCTAGGATAAGATCAAAACTTTTTCGTTATTAATCCGAATTGAATCGCGTATAAATGCAATATATAAAAATAATTGGAAAAACATTTCATTCAATCATGTTGATAGTGAGCTTCTTTTAGCATTTATTTATTTATTTGCAATTTTTAATGTAATTTCTAGTTTATTTTTCTGATCCTATTTTTGGGCTGCTCGTCGATAACGGATTACGCTGAGAACTGCAAAAAATTGTGCAATGATGATTGTGCGTGTACTGAAAAAGATCGCAAAGGTAAATATGGATGCCGAGTTAAATGCGAGGGACGTTATGCGAATTGCTATAAACGGTATTGTAAATCGGATGATCATAANTCAAAGGAAATCAATTAAAAATATGAAAATGAAATTTGACATAGAATTTACATCTATCACTGAAGAGAACTAAGGCCATTTAGTCTAAGGTGACCAGATTTCTAGATGGGCAAAGCAAAACAACTTTGTAGGAGGGAGGTATCAACAAAAATTTTCATATAGAATAAAAATAATATGGTAATAATATTTGATTTTTAACATGAATACATTTTATAAATATAAAAAATTGTATAATATTTTAATCCTTGACATATTATTAGTTTGATTAACTTAAAATATTTGCAAAAAAAGTGGGACGTCTGGTTACCTTAATTTAGTCGTATTTCACTAGAAGGTATATCTTAGGACTTCAAAAATCAGTGAAATATATTTGCCCACTACAATTTCTAAACTTTATTTTTAAAACTGACATCTTAGAACCCACAAGATTAAATTACAAAATTTGTGCATAACACAAATAATTGTCAATTCTTCTAGACTCTAGAGTATAAAGGACGTTGAAGGCCCTAATTAGAAGTGTCAAGAAGATAATCTCTAACTATGACCGTTTATAGAATGTCGAAATTATAGTTCTTTATAACGATCATGCAATTTTAAATGACGAATTCCTAATCTTAGATCAATCTGATTTATTTAAAAACATGTTAGATATAAGAGCAAAGAAGTTATATCATTAGTCCATTTTCAAATTGTTGAATTCATTAAATTCATTGGTAATTTCTTAGAGTTGATGTTAGCGGGATTTCTAACATTATTACTAACATTTTTTGTGAATTTTTGTGAATTGAAAGAATATTTAAAAATTTAAGGTTTTAGTGTTAATTCTAAGATAAATTTAAATAATTTCTTGATAATTTGCTATATTTTATTGACTTGTTTTTAAATTTAATTTTAAATAAAAATTATTTTTAATAAGGTTAATAATTAGAGTTTTTTACAATAATCAAGTGATACGATGACTTTTTAATGATATTGAATTTGGCTAAATAATTTTTTTCATATATTTTCTAAGAATATTTCCATTACACATTGAAGAACTTTTAAATATTGAAAATATAATGTTGAAACCAACTAATTTTATAATGATGATGATATATTTGAAATCTAGAAAATTATTGTAAAATATACTGAAATTCGTGATTTAGTTTGAAAGATTTTTATAATGGCTATAATTAGCTGAATCGATAAAGAATTATGATCAATCAATATATTTTATCTGTTGTTAGGCATTTGATGGTAAATGTGGTGAAATATTTGTTGAAAATATTGATTTTAGTGAATTTTGATCTTTCAGTGAGCTCTGTGAATTTTGCTACTAAATTATTTCAATGGAAGAATGTTTGTAACAATTAAATAAAATTCATATTTTGAAGAATTTTCTATGAATTTTAAGATATATTAAAGGGCTCAAGTGGTTGAAATTAATGGATATTGTCGGTTGGATTTAGTGAAGGTTAAGATGGTAATATATACGATTTTTAAGGGGGTGTTTAAAGGGGTAGAAATATTTGGTGATGGATCGATTAATGTTTTGAATATCTCTATTTAAATATTCTTATTGGTAAAATATCAAATTTTCAAGGGAAATAGTCAGTATTTAGCTATGAATTAATAATAAATCCTGTGAAATTATATCGTTTTATTAGGTTGTGATGAATGCTATTGCACATTAATTTATGTTTCAGAACCAGTTTTTATTAATTATCCACGGTTTTATTAATAGTAAATGATCAATTAGGTGTTTATTTACTTGGTTTTGACAATGAAATATTTGAAATCTTTAGAATTAATTGATATCAATGGTTGTTGCTTTAAATTATTTTTATTTAAGAAGTTATTTTATTCATAGTGGTGACAAAACATGAGAAATATTGACTTAAAAGAGTTGGAAAACAACTAAAGAAAATTGATCTTTATTGAAGAAAATTTATGATTTTAATTAGATTTCTAGAAATTAAATCGATTGAATATCAGTTAATCTATTGAAGGAATATTGTTATCGGATGAATAAATCTTTCAGTGATATTTTGCTAAATTACCTTATTATATTATTATTTTAAATGACTAAATTAACCAATATTCATAAATTGATCGCACAAAATATCCATGTTTTGGTTACTCAAACATCATGTATTTCTTGCAAAGATATATTACGCCCAATGATCATCTCATTAAATTAGAAAAAAATTGATATTTCTAAGAACCTTAGTTGGTTAAATGATAACCATATTATGACTGACTCCTTTAAATATTTTTGCCTCAAACAAATTTACTCCAAATGATCAAGAATTTCAAATTATCAATGAATAATGACCATGCATTTTTCATATTATTAACTATTGTAACGAACATTAGATGAATAAATTACCTTTTGCTTTAAATGTCTAAAAAGTAAATCAATAAATTAGTCACTCAAAATAAGAATTCGGTAAGTTGCATTTAAAATATTCACGAATTTCTGATCATCTCACTAAATTACCCGGGAACAAAGATATATGACGTCATACCCTTTACCCCCGGGGAGGGGGGTATTTTCTTTCAAGGTCAAATTTTAAGGTCAACTTAGGGTCACTATAAGGTCATGGTAAGGTCACAGTAAGGTCAATCTGAGGTCAAATATTTAAAAAAATTTAAATTTGAATTCCCAAATTATTGTACCATCGAAGGGTTCAAAACCATATAACTACTATTACGCGCACGGTGATACTCTGAGTTTCTCCGACAAGATATTCTGTCCCCCTAAGGGTACTGCTCGCAAGGGTACTGCTCACACTCACAGGGTCTCAATAGAAATATTGTAGCAAAATTCATATAGTCTATCAATCAATCAGAATCATATGACACACAATTCTGTAGTATATATAAAACATATTTTAAATTACTGTAAAAATGTCAAAACCTAATTTCATTGGCAACTTGCTAAAAGAGATCGTCAACAAAAACATTACGGAAAGCCTTAGTTTCCTAATTAATCGGACTGAACAAATTATCAAAGACAACCATATCAACTACCAGAACATGATGGATATGGAATGTCTTGAAACAAAGAAGTTTTATTTTAATCGAATCTTCAATTGCCTATTCGACGAAGAAATGAAGTGGACCCGAATAATTGCACGATTCAATTATATGAAAATTATCATCGAATAACGTTTAGGGGAGTCAGAACCAGTGGTCTCAAGAAGTAATTTATTTTATAATCTATATTTTATTAATATTCATTTTTTAGATAATCAAATTTACTCTGTGGATAGAAGCCAATGGCGGATGGGGTGTATTAAATCAACTCGCCCGAAATGTCAAGGAAATCGACGAGCACAAAATAAAGTTTTAAAACTATATAAAACTTGCAACAGGTGTTGCTATCTTGTATATTATTTGCCGATTTTTAAATAAAAATTAATGTAGTTATTATTCAAATTGATTTATTCTTATTATTAATATTATTATTATTACCCAGTGTATTAAAAATATAAGTAAAAAATTGATCACAAAGGTACTGCTAAAAAATATTCAAAACAATAAAATCATTTAACAAAGAAATTCTAAATATTATTTGTACACACATTATTAATATTATTATTATTATTATTAGTATTATTAATTTTATTATTATTATTATTATTATTATTATTATTATTATTATTATTATTATTATTAATATTATTATTATTATTATTATTATTATTATTATTATTATTATTATTATTACTATTATTATTATTATTATTATTATTATTAATATTATTATTATTACTATTATTATTATTATTATTATTATTATTATTATTATTATTATTATTATTATTATTATTATTATTATTATTATTATTATTATTATTATTATTGAATAAATAATCAAAAAAACGTGGCAATGATTTAATAATAGAGAAACGCCAACTCAATAAATTCAACATAAACGCGATATATTTCAATTGTACAACAATCTTCGTCAGGCCGCAATCTGGATAATCAATAATAAGACATAAAATATGCAATATCTAAACAAATTAACTAATAATAATCATCTCCAAACTGTATCAAAAATTTTAAAAAAAATATTTTAAAAAAAAATATTTCAAAAAATACATTTTAAAAAACCAAACCATATTTTACATAACCCACATACATATTATTTTAAAATTAAATTTTAATTTAATAACATTTAACATTCAACATAAAATTAACAAATTTAAAAAAATTACATAGTTTACAAAACACAAACATAATTATACCACAAACAAGACTCCCAACCTTCATCCTTCAATTACTTAAACACATTCAAAATCTCCGTGGAACGGGCAACTTGATCATTTATTTTTGGATTTAAATATCTAATCAACAATGCCTCACAAGTTACTCGTTCCCAATAATTACTTAAACCTTTTGAAATAATTTTAAAATCAGAGATACCTATTTTTTTACTGACACATTTCCTAACATGATTACTAATATTAGTCAATCCTTTTGGTCGACAGTGTTCAAGAACTCGGGTGCAGAGATGACGGGCAGTCTCTCCAATGTATATGGCATTACACCCATTACATGAAAATTGATACACAAGCTCAGAACACAAACCAATTGGCGTTGGACATTTACTAGTAAACATACTGCTAACTTTGCAAGAAGTGGAAACAATCCTGAATTGATCCTTGTCTACATATTTGAGAATTTTATGTTTAAATTCTCTGAAACCCTCCGAATAAGGCAATACTAACACATATTTCGGCTCCATGCGATTGGATCGATTCTTGTCACTTTCCGAATTTAACATAGTACTTTCCTCAGGATCAATAGGTACCTCAGATTCAGACGTACGCATACCAACGTTATCAGATTTAAACATTAACTTATCCACAGTCACTTTTGTCATCTTCTCAAGAAAAGATTTAGAGTAGCCATTTTTAAG
>CAUHTR010005308.1:0-26541 GCA_959609185.1 Schmidtea polychroa | reverse complement strand
AAATAATATATTTAAAATCTTGAAATAATATATTTAAAATCTTGAAATAATATATTTAAAATCTTGAAATAATATATTTTAAAATCTTGAAATAATATATTTAAAAACTTATATTGGAATTTAAAAACTTACATCGATATTTTAAAAACTTCCAAACAATAAATATTAGATTCAATCCAAGAAGCTTTAATGCGCAGTCCATTCTTTTAAGCTAATTCATATATAACAAAGAAATCACAAAAATACAAATATCGATTTATTCAAATTAAACTCTTGTCTAGCAAGAGCTTTTTCAATATATTTCCTCATGTTAGCAAACCAACCACCAAAAATCGATTCCTTTCATTATCCAGTGTAGTTCCGTATTCTGGTTTTACAATTCATCTCGATTTGCTAGCCGAAGGATGAATGGCAAATAGCACCGATTTAAAATAGCTAAAGTACTCTTCAATCGGATTTAACTGGGGGAGTAAGGGGGTAAAAATCGAAAATTAATATTATTAGACTCCAACAGACTAATAACAGTTCTGGAATGGTGAAACCTACAGTTATCCATTATCAATACGTCATTCGGATTAGATCTAAAATGGCTCAACAACTTTTCCTCAATAAACCACAAAACTTTCTCCGTTAAAAGCACCATCTTTGATTTCATAAGAACTATTCCAGATTCTTAATTGCCACCATACAACTGATATTAGTACCACGATTGCTTTAACGATTTTGTAGGCTTTTGAATTTTTGGGAGAGTAACCGTAGTTCCTGGTTTGATGCAAATTCAGTCCGGTTTCATCCAAAAAAACCAAATGATCATTCGAGATAAAATTGTTTCACGGGCGTATCTTTGCCTTAGATCGATATTTTTAGGGGTGTTTCGTTCCTGTGGAATTCTGACCAGTCGTTTCCTGGTATATTGCATCTTTTTAAGTATTTTAGAAACAGCACTCGAGCACCTAGTTATTCCGGAGTGTTGCAACTCTTCGGATAGTTCGGGCTGGGTAAATGAGGCGTCTCTTTGTAAAATTTTGGCTTATTTTGGATTCACGACGGACAAATCTGCCATTTCCTTCCTTTCTTCGGACCGCAGATTTCTTCGTCCGTTGCGCCGTCGCATAGTTTTCCGACCAGGTTATATTGCGGTCTGCAGACTAATCTCTTGCTCGGAGGCGATTGTTTTTGTATCGGTATTTTTTTCAACCGATTTTCGGACTCGTTTTATGATTTCGAGCGTAACAGTTTGCCGCCTTTTTCGAACCCTAACATCTTGGCGCTCTTCGGAGGTTTGTTCAGTGCTGTTGGACATGGTTGAGGGATTTAGTTTTGAATGCATAAATTCCAGTCTTAAAATATATCGATGTATATCGAGGTTTTTAAAATATATTGTTTTTAGATATATTGTTTCAAGATTTTAAATATATTATTTCAAGATTTTAAATATATTATTTCAAGATTTTAAATATATTATTTCAAGATTTTAAATATATTGTTTCAAGTTTTTACATATATTATTTCAAGATTTTAAATATATTTCGTCATAATATTTACTAGTAAGTATTTACTAGCTCCTTTCTACAAGAATTAATTGCGATGATTGTTCCAATATTTCAGTTTATGCTTTCTTGATCCATAACGTAAAAACTCGGTTTATTTGATCTACTTGATGATCTACATACTCCAGCAAACTGATTTAGTTTCCCACATTTGGTGCAATTTTTCCCAAATGCAGGGAATTTGCCATGACTATGTTCAGAACCACAATACTTACATTTCTCTCTTGGAATAAATTCTTTTCGTGAATAAAATGTATTCATATTTTGTTCATCTTCATTTGCTTTCTCGAAATTTGCAGTGAATATCTTGACCTGTTCCATGTCTTGTATGATCTCTTGAATATGTTCCACCGATATTTCACCGTGTCCTATTTTTTCAAGAGAGTATAATTTCGCTTTGTCGTCGTAAAGACCGGCTGTAACTGACATTCTTATCATATCTTCGACTGGATCATTTGATTCTTTTAGTTTCTCGAAATCACAGAATTGTGCGCTTTTCCAAAGTCGTACAATGAAATCTGAAATATTTCTTGTTTTATTCTTGTTTTATTTTGAAATATCTGCCTCATTTTGTTATAACAAACCTTGATTTCGGATGTAAGTATTTCCGATTGCTGATTCGATTTCTTCATATCTGCTCGTTTGAATTGCTCTTGGGGATAGAATGGATCGGATTCTGTTAAGTGCCTCGAACCCACATAAAGCCATGAAGTTGTCTGTAATTGATAATTTCGTTTCGGAATCCGTCCATTAGTTTATCCTAATTATTGCATTGAATGTAAATAGCCACGTTTCGCATTGATCTGCATTTGTGAGATCCATAGGTGGTAATCCTTCTCATGACGCCATTGAAGTGAATTGAATAATACGTTTTAATTCAAAAATCAATTCTTGTTGAATTTTCATTACCTATTGGATCTTCATCTTTTTCTAAAGAGCAAATATTTGAAGATTTTACCCAATTGTATTCTTATAACATTGCAATCTAGTAAAATATTTAGTGTATCATTTTCAGATACTATTTCATTATTTGATCACTTCAATGTCAAGTCAATAACTTTAAGTAAAGGAAGTGATTATCGTGAAAAAAATAATTAAGATTTTGAGAACAATGATTATAGTACCAGTTATATGCAATCAATTGTTAGAAAAATGGAATATATTAACAAAAATGTGAATTGTGGTATCAGTATGTCTGACTTTAAGAACAAGTATCCATTCTTTACATTTGTATTGGCATCTGATTTCGATCTTCATAGAGTCAGTTACCACAAAGTGGAAATTCACAACTTGATATTAAATTTGCATCAACACTTACTAAAACTAATTACGCAATTGTATATGAAGTTTCAAAAAAAATTCAAATTACATCTACCATGCAGTATTCGTTTGATCAAACAATACTGTAATGTATTGTTATATTTTATTTTGTTGGTTGTTTTGATAGTATGTAAATAACAATTCTGCACGTAACTCGTGAAGAAGACTTTTTTATCTGTTTTTTTAAAAAAAATAAACTATATAGAAATTGGATCACAAAAGAAAAAGATCGAAAAAAATCTTTAAAAAACTATTTAGTCGCGAAGATATACCGAGTTACAATTATTCAAAGATATAATTGCGATTATCCATTTATCATTATCCACTATTATTCGAAGATATATCCGAAAAGCAAAAGATCTAATTTCCCTTTTTCACCAAAAAAAACAAGGTTGACTAATTATTTTCTTATAAATAAAAGTTGTTGTTAACTAAGTTATTTATTATTAATATTTTTAATTATTGTAATTATTGCAATTTGTAAACTCAGCAAACATTCGCTAGTAACATACACACACCCGATTGTCCCGCCACATTTCATTTTTTTAACGGTGACTCTATCGGGTCCTTCAGATCTCTTTTAGATAAATTAACAAGACATAAATTAACATAAATTAACCACTAACACATACTATTAACCAAATTCTAAATTATTATTTGTCGAATATGAAGAAAGAAAATTATTAATTAATTTTATTAATATTATTTATATTCGAAAACAAAATATTGGTAGAAAATTATTGGAATCACAATTTCTTGGAGTTTTACTGAATCATTTATTCTCAATGGTGAACATTGGTTTGTAATTTACGTGAAGCCAGACAAAATATTCGTATTTGATCACATGGGTTTTTATTACCCGCCTTCATTATTTAATAAACTACAATCAATGTCATTCTTAATTGAATACAACCAAATTCCATATCAAAATCCAATGAAAAAAACACATGGACAACACTGCTTGACTTGGCCGAATTCAATGAAGAAATTATAAACATATTGTTTGAATAAAATTTATATTATTTTGTGTTAAAGATGGAGTTGTTAAAGAATTATTTATAATATTATGTAAATAATATTGATAAACCATTTCAATTTGTGTATATTGATTCTAAGTTTTGTGCAGTTTACATTTCTGAACTGGCCAACCGGGATACCGGGAATATCCCTGTGGGCCTACTGGTCCACAAATATAGTTAAGTTTTTCATATTTTTTAATGAAATGAAATGAAATTTTTACAATTGTTACTTCTTTCTATTTCTATTTAACTCAATGGTTGATTAACTAAATAGCAAAATAAACATGCAGATAATGTGAGTAGAATCGTAAATGAGATGTTCTGTCGTTCGTCGCAGCACCACTCAATACATTAAGTCTCACTCAAAAACTTCTCTATTTAAAATCGACTCAGAAAATGTTTAAGTTCAAAAACACTTTTGAAGCATTTATGATCATGGCGTGTGAAAAAGATATTCTAAATGGCATTGACAATAATAGAGTAATTGATATAATGAGAGAAAAAGTGAAATATTAAAAAAACATGTTTAATTAAAAATATTTATTTAATTATTTTTAATTACTTAATTTTAATTTTTGTTGAAATTATACAAAACTCTTTTATTATGTTAATAAATATGTCGATAAATTATTAATGTACTTTTTTGAAATTTTTGTTTCTTAAATTTAATATTGTAGGCCTACGTCACCGATATTTCCTGGGCCTTAATGTGTTTCAGTCCAGCCCTGCCAGTGTATGTATTAAATTTTATCAAGTTTAATTTATCATTAATTTTCTATGTTGTGGATTCAGAAAAAGAAAAGATTTAAAAAAAGATGTTTCCATCAATAAGGCTTATTGGGTATTTATTAAACAAACTTTATCAAAATTCTTATCTTGATTTTTAATAATTTGACTGATTTATTTTAATTAAATGATAAATTTGTTAATTGTTAATTCGTTTTATTATATATAGTCTGAGTTTATCCGACAGGATGTTTTGTCCCCCTATGGTTATTGGTCGTAAGGGTACTAGTCGTAAATCATCTTCAGTTTTAATGATTTTATTTGAATAATTTTTAGGCAAATTTTGATGTCTAATGCATTCAATTTTTTAGTGTTGATGCTTGATGGTTTTAGGAAATTTTTAACATATCATTTTCGTGAATATGATGTTGACTGAAAGAATATTTAAGATTTTAATGATGATTCTAATAAATTTTATTGATTAATTTAATTATTTTATTGCTGTATTTTATTGCCCTGTTTTTTAATTATATTTTGATTAAAAACTATTTTAATGATAGGTTAATAATTAGAATAATCACGTGATAGGATTAATTTTTGACGAATTCAATTTGACTAAATAAATTTTTCAATAACTATATATTTTCTAAGAATATATCCACGAATCTAGATCAGTTGGATGAACTTTTAAATATTGATAATCCTAAACTAAGAACATGATAATAAAATTAATTTGAAATTTATATAAAAATTAATGTAGAATATTTTGAAATTTGTGATTTAGTTTGAAAGATAGATCATTAAGGGAATCGATGACAGTTAAAGAAAATTCATATTTTTATGAGTTTTCACATTTTTGATGGGTTTTAAGAGGATATACTGAATTGATAAATTAAAGAGCTCTCGGTTGTCGGTTCTATATTGATGCTTAGAGGTAGAAATATTTGGTGAGGGATCGGTTAAGGTGGAAATGTTTTGAATATCTCTATTTAAATCAACAATTTTCTTATTGGTAAAATATAAATCTTTCAAAGGAAGTAGTCGGTATTTAGCTAAGAATCAATAATAGGTCCTGTGAAATTATATAGTTTTAGATGTTTATTAGATTGTGATTAATTTAATTACACAGTAATTTAGATTTATGTTTTACTTTTAGAACCAGTTTTTAATTATTATCCACGGTTTTATTAAGTCGATTAGGGTTAATGATCAATTAGGTGTTCATTTTTAAATTTATTATTTTAATTAGATTTCTAGAAATTAAATCGGTTAAATATCAGTTAAGGCTAAATTATGGTCATTTGAAGGAATATAGAGATTTTATCGGATGGAGAAATTTATTACCTAGGATTTGCTAAATATTATTTTAAATTACTAAAAATGACAAAATTAGCCAATATTCATAAATTATTCGCTCAAAATATCCATGTTTTGGTAAAGGTTACTCAAGCATCTTATCCTATATGACCATGTATTTCTCGCAAAGATATATTACGTCCAATAATCATCTCATTAAATTAGAAAAGAATTGATACCCTATAATATATATATATATATATATATATATATATATATATATATATATATATATATATATATATATATATATATATACAGCACCGGCGCTAGAGTTTCAGATGATGTGTGAAAATTGCATATTACCGCCTTCGCATTCCATAATAAGAGTAAAAAAACGATAAATGCATACATAACATATATTTTTCACAGATGGAACAATATTGTTCAAATTGGACTAGTTATTAAACAATAGAATGGAAATTGTTATGAAAATAACAAATTTCTGTACAATTTTGCCGCCTTTTGTATTTTTCCGCCGTGGCGCCTTCGTGAAAATCACGCATCGTACTTGCCTCACGCCGGGCCTGTATATATATATATATATATATATAAATCTAATGGGACAAATGATAACCATATTTATACTAAAATTATCAATCAATATATGTTGTTATTAATGACCATGTATTTCTCACGAAGTTATATAATTATCAATGAAATTTTGATAAATATTGAAATGAACATTAGATGAATAGTTACATATTAAATGCTAAATATTCATATTTTACAAAATTACCTTTTGCCAAATATTATTTTAAATGACTTAATGAAGTTAACCAAAATTCATAAATTAGTTGCTCGAAATATACTAAAGAATTCGGTAAGTCACATTTAAAATATCCTAATTATTCATTACCTAGGAATCGTTACTGTGTATTTTTAACTAATTTACATGTACTTTAATTTGCTAATTAATATACCTTTGCGACATGTGACCAGCATCCTTGGGACCAATACCCATAGGGGAACAAAATATCTTGTCGGATAAACTCTTACTATATATAAGAACTTACAATATGCTGCCAAAATGGTATTTATTGATTGATTTGTTGTATATATTGATACCTGAAAATATCTGATAATACTGATGTCCATAAATTATCTAAAAATACTCAAAATGGCCTAAAGGTTTCCTATATCGTATTGTTAAATATTTTAAAATAATAATGATAATACTTTGAAAATAATAATAATTTTGGATAATTATGTAATTCATAATAATAATCTTAATAATTTGAAAATAATAATCTTGAAAATAATAATAATATTAATCTTAAAAATAGTAAAATTTTTAATAATAATAGTAATAAAAACTTATTGCTGATTGAATCCACCCAATGGCGCATGAACGAATTGGATTGGCACGTTTTAATTCATGCGTATATGCATTAGCAAATCAAAATGTCAATTCATAAACACAGAAGCCTGTTTGTTGACTAATTTTATCTGTACTGTATTATATGAGTCAGAAAATCACAATAAAATTAATGCACAATGATAAATTTGGCGTTCCTAACCTGTATTGAGCAATATCATCGATATGTTTTGACAGTTGATTCGTTTCTTCGTTATAATTATGTAAATAACAAATAATGCGCACCATCAAGCTATTTGTGAATTTCAACCGAAAAATAAATATTATCGATTTAGCGGTTCTTTTTCATTGAACATTTACGTGATAAAACCTCACTTCTCAATCACTTTGGTGCCGATTCAGTTTTCAAGGAAACAAATTCCATTTCCAATGGCTCTTCATCATCAAATAAATTCTAATAATTAATAATAATAATAATAATAATAATAATAATAATAATAATAATAATAATAATAATAATAATAATGATAATATTAATAATAATAATAAAGATAATAATAATAATTAGATGGTGTTCAGATCTTGGTTTTGAATATATATGTCATGGGTGCAATGCTACATACATTGGGATGACTGCCCTTCATCTCTGTTCTCAAGTTCTGGATAACTGTCGACTGAGGGAATTGATTTATATCAGCAAGCACAGTTTTTTGTTTAGGATTACATTTCAACGTTAGAAGTTGGTATCTAATTCCTGTTTTCTAAACTTCGTGTTTATTAGTGGATTTCAATTATTACTTATGGTTTCGGATCTTGGTTATGAATATTTATGGGTGCAATGCCACATACATTGGAATGACTGTCCGTCATCTCCGTTTTCAAGTTCCTGATCACTATCGACTGAAGCAATTGATTAATATTAGTAAACACAATTTTGTGGAAAATTTATTAGAATCTTGTTTGATTTCAACTTTTGTGAGTTTAAAAGATTTAAAAATTTTAAAAATTTTATAATTTTTAAAGTTTGAATAAAAAAAACAGAATTTTGTAAATTTTTAGCGAAATTAATTTTAAGAAAATTAATGAATTAGTTAATTAGTTTTTGTTTCAAAAAAGAGCAATTTATATTGATTGAGTTTGATTTCAATTCTACCCGAAGATGACAGTGATTCTGTCGAAATATATTGTAGTAAAATATATATATATATTGGATTTGGTGCTTTTCGTTAGAATAATAAAAATGATAATAATAATGAAATGATGTAATAATAATAAAATAATGCAATAATAATAAAATGATGTAATAATAAAAAAATGATAATAATACTTTGTAAATAAAATAAGAATTTTGAAGAAAATAATATTGAAAATATTGAACATCGTGAAAATGTTCCCCAAAAATATCATGAAAATATTGAAAATTTTTAAAATAATCATGAAATTGATGCAAAAAATAAATTTTTACGAATATTTAAGTAAATAATAATGAAACGTCGAAAATAAAATAATAATAAGAACTTTGCAAATAATAATAATACTTTGAACTTGTATTTGAAAATAATAATAATAATATACCCTTTGTGACATGTTGAACGTAAGCAGTACCCTTGTGACCAATACCCAAAGCGGGACAAAATATCTTGTTGGATAAACTCGGAATATATATAATGAAACTATAAATAATAATAATAATAATAATAATATTCACCGCGCGCGTTAAAAACCATTAAAATCAGTTATTAAATAGCCAAATCCATTGGCGGGAACTCTCAATAATCAACTTTGAGTTAGCCGACCTCTATTTTTAAAGTCGATTTGACCTACAATATTTATTGTCCATTACACACATGCATAAAGTCAGTTTTCTACCTTGAATATACTTTGAGTTAGACTATTTATTGAAAATATACAGCATGTGATTTCTAAGTATTTTCTAAGTATTTGAATTGACCTACATAAAAACTGATTGATGACTTTGATAATTTGTAATGAATTTTCTGAATAATTTGAGCAATCAGTCAATTAATTTGAGTATACATGTATTACTTTTAAAAAATGATTAAAATTAATTTATTTCAATCAATGTATTCAATCTAAATCAATTATCTACTAGATCTTATTTCAAAATTCTTATTAATTTATTTTCTTAGATGATTCATATTAACTTGAATGATCAGTATTTATTTATTTACTGGATTATTAATGACTAGAATTTAAAGTTCTTTCTTGTCCATTAATGACATTTTATGATATTTATTTAGTATGTTTTGAATAATTTAACATGTTATTTTTACAATGATTTAATAAATTTTTACCTAGTTATTGAGAAAAAAATGAGTTCAGTTGAAATTTTATTAATTTTTCATCCAACTTTTCCAAGTGAAGAGGCTTTTCTTTTAAAGATCTATTTGTTAGTACATAGTTGTTGGTTAAAAGTACTTGGTAGCTGGTTGTTAGTATTCGGTTGATAGAGTTTAGTTGTAGATGTTGACAAGAAGATCGTGTATGTGATGAAGAATAAACTTTATTTTGCATTTAATTGTTATTATTTTATGTGTTGTTAGTTGGTTGATAGTGCTTAGTACTTGGTATCTTGTACTTAATCTGGTTGGTAGCTACTTGGTGGCACTTGGTTGTTAGTATCTAGTTATTAGTATCTAGTTATTAGTATCTAGTTATTAGTACCTATTTGTTAGTACATGGTACATAGTTGTAAGTATTTGGTTGATAGTACTTGGTATTTTGTTGTAAATACTTGTTTGTAAGTTACTAGATGATGATACTAAGTTGTTGGTATTTTATACTTGGTACGTTGTTGTTAACTGATTGTTGTTATCTATTTAATGGGTATGTGAGGGTTGAGTGTGACAAATACCCTTACGATCAATACCCACAGTGGGACTAAACATCCTGTCGGATAAACTCAGACTGTATATAAAACGTATTAACAATAACTATTTATTGAATAAGCATGCAATTTTTACTTTGCAATAATAAGTCAGTACGTATATTAGTAATAAATTAGAAGAAGAATGTTTTGTGGGGGAAAAATAGAGTTCTGTAGTCTTTATTTGTAATTTTATTTCAATTCCACGTGGTGTTTTAAAGTGGTTGAGTTGACTGTCATTCTCATTCATATTCGACGAAAATCATCATTTTTGTTAAATTTAGACATTTTACTTAGAAAAAGTTTTTTTACTGATTGTAATTAAAACTATTTATAGAATTCTAATAAAACAAAAATTATTTATTTAAAAAGCATTTGATAAAATACAAAGAATATTTTGTTAGTACTTGGTATTTAGTTGTAAGTACCTAGTTGTTGGTAAATGGTTGTAAGTATTTGGTTATTAATACCCATTTTTTGGTATCTAGCTGTTTGTTAGAAATACATAATTGTAAGTATTTGGTTGTAAGTAGCTGGTTAACTTTTAAATTTTGACTTAAACATATTTGATTATAATAATTTACAAACAAATAATGTTTTCCCACAGTCGCTTGGACCAATAATTTGATATACTGCTTCAATTCTTAATTCCATTTTAATTAATTTAATTTATTAATATTGTCATTTACTTGTTTTAATTAATTGTTATACATGAATAAAAAATATTCAAATATAATTACATTATTAATGCTTAGCAATATAAATTATTATTTTTATTATTATTATCAAAATTTGCATCTAAATTATCTTTAAAAATTATTTCAATAAAATTATTATTTCTCAAAAGCCGACTATTATTTAAACTTTTTTATAAAAGATTTAAAATTATTACTTTAAATTAAAAATTTACTTTACCATAATTTACTTACCATAATTTACTTTAATTTTAATTATTACTACCAATTCTCACCATCTTTCTAAATTTATTACTTAGTTTTAAAATTTAGCATTTTCATTTACTTATTTACAAGCTATAACCCCTATTTGCCATTATTTTTATTAGTAGAAGTTAATTGAAATCTGTCTTTGAAATTAATTTAATAAAAATTTATATTTAATTTTTCCTTGGAAAATTATTTCATAGAAATTTTCATTTAAATTTGACTTCTCAAACGCCGACTATTATTCAAACCTTTTGATAATAAATTAAAGATTCTTAGTTTATTTTACTTATTTAAAAATAATTACTTTAATTTAAAATGTCTAACTTTAATTTACTTATTTAAAATTCTAGACCATTGATTACTTTTAAAAATTTAGCCCTTAATTTACTTTAATTCAATTTTAGATCCATAATTTACCTATTATTATTATTATTATTATTATTATTATTATTATTATTATTATTATTATTATTATTATTATTATTATTATTATTATTATTATTATTATTATTATTATTATTATTATTATTATTATTATTATTATTATTATTATTATTATTATTATTATTGTTATTATTTTGTGGGACTGGTGGCTAAGTGGTGAACTTACTTTTTGATTTTTGGTTTTGACGTTAGGTATGAGGTTCAAGTCCAAGTATGGGCGACTTTTTTCAAAAATTAATTTTTAACAGTTAATTTTAATACAGATCGAATCAGCATGCTTTAATTGCTATAAATTAAAATTTTCATAAAAATCAGTTAATGATTTTTACTTAAAGGTTCATGGTATTTTCTCAACTACTGATATAAAATGCAGTAAACAATCATTAAATAATAATTGATATTATTATTCAGACCATTTGGGGATTTATTTTATTATTATTATTTTCATTAATTATTTTTTGTTGTACCCTTCAAATAACAATAGAAAAATTTCATCTATTGACAAGTTTTTAATATAAGGTTATGAAAGTAATAAAACAAGGGAAATGATCCATTTATGATACATAGAAATCATAGTAGAAGCTGTCGCTGTCGTAGTCCTAGTCGTATTCGTAGTCGTAGTAGTGATAGTGGTAGTAGTCGTAGTAGTGGTATTGGTGGTCGTGGTATTGTATTTTAGCATTGGTCGTACTCAGTTGTATTAATAGTCGATAGTACAGGATCCTCACATAGAGTAGTCAATAGTAATGGATCGTCACATAGATTAGTCGATGGGTAGTTAGGTTAGATCATCAATACATGGAGTCAGTTAGTAACCAGTGACCACTAAGTATGACGACACAGAAACCATGAGTCATCAGTACTTGGTCAGTTATGAGCACGCGAATGGCCAGTTAGCAACAACGTGTGTATTATATGAAGGTCACACGTGAGGTCAGGTAGCAACAATATTTATATTACACAATAGCCAAGAGAATGTTAAGTTAACAACATTGTGTGTATTATGTAATCGGTCATTATGATGTAATTGCAACCCCTCTTTTTGTATCTGGCGGGCTCACATCCTACTACTTATGTACATAATTATATATATGTGACGTTACACATTTAAAATGAATAAATCGCTGAGATAAAAATTTATTTATACGATCTGTATTACCTGTATTTGAATTAGAATTTAAACGTTGAACTTTATTCGACTTTGAATTGGTTTTGATGATCGATCCGTTTTGTGTAATTGTTTTGAAATTTGGAATCTTCTTGTAATTTTTTGTATCTGTACGCTTTTCTTACTTAATCTGTATATTTAAACAACTATTTGTTTTTTATTATAATACATTTTACATAATTTTATATAAATATTTAATATAAAATTTAAAGGCAATTTTAATTATTGTAGAAACTTTTTTTTCAAATTTCATCACTGATTTCTTTTTCATTGTATTTATTATTTGTACATTATATGACCAGCACGGTGTACATAAAAAATAATACTCCGTTTCTTACACACGCGAAGAAAGACTATATGTGAATAATTATTTTGATCAAGAAATATTGTAAAAAGTTAAGTCGTAATTTGTTTTTACTGAACGTTTTGCTTTATTTGTTAGTGGTGAAAGTAATTTATTTTATTTATTTGTTTCTATACTTTTGATTTGACAGCTTTCATTCTAAAAAAGGTTTGCTCACAGATTTATGTACTGCAGCAGATTGATATTATCATTCTTGTATGATTTTTGATTGAATAAATTTGAATACGATTTTCAGTCTCAAATGCAGATTTCTTGCTATCCTTCGTTTGAAGATCAGTTAGGCTTCATTGAGTTGTCTTGAGGTTATTAGCAGATTCTAGTCACATGGAATATCAATTTAATTATGATTATTTTGTGATTGAATAAATTTAATTATTGAAAATTAATTAGTATATCAAAACAAAAGCATATTCATTCATTTCATAAAAGGTTTCTTTATTAAAAGTTTCTTTGATAAAATATTAGTTGCTAATTATCAGTCCTAAGAATATTTTGCAATTTATTATCCCGAAAAACTAAAACCGACCTCATTATAAATAATCACGCAATTTTAATAGTAAATCAAGCTGCAGCCATTGCAATAATTAATTATTTTTCATTATGAAGTTCAGTTTAAACAAAATTTTAGGAAAATATATTTGAAATAAAATCAAATAGTTATCTCAAAAATAGAAAATTTAGAGTTGATAGTAAAAATAAAAAATCTTTAGAATCGACATTTTTATAATATATAAATTGAGGTATAGATATATAGATCAACGATGACTAAAGAAAGGAGATAATATTCTTAAAATAATATCATTTCATGAAAACCCACAAAAAACGAACAAAAAAGGACAATTGGTGCAGACTGAATAAAATACACAATCAGCATAGCAACGCCTTAATTGGAATATAATAAAGTTGAGATACAATATATACACAATGTGAATGTAGGACAAAGAAGTTACTTGGAGATGTCAACAGACAAATAAATTAATAAGAACCAAAAGGAAATTAAGCACAAATATTTTGTAGAACGGATAACCAATAGTGGTGGTAACCTCTAGTTTGGGAAGTTGATTATGATTTCTGCGAAAAGAAATCTCTTTCTGAAGTGTATTTGTGTTCTCGACTCTAGGGATCATGTAAAAAAATACCACTAAAATACCACTCATGTAAAAAAATAATAAAATTTATGTAACAATAAACATAAACAAATACAAACCAAATATGAAATTGTTGATAATATTTCGTCAAAAAGCATGGTTATTTCAATTGACTCTATTATTAATTTATTAATTTAAGATCATGTAAAAAAAATACCACGCAGCGTATTTGTTCGATTGCTTATTATGTATCAAAACTAGACTATTTAATTATTACTCTTTAAAATAATTTTTTTATTTCATCAAAATATTAGAAATATTTCGTAGTTTTTGTAGCTTTTGAAAGGATCTAGTAAAATATATATATTCTAGTAAATATAATCTAGTAAATATATATTCAAACACCACAAAATTGGCAATGTTGGATTAAAACAAAAAAGTCAGAAATAAAAAAACTGAAAATCGAAAAAAGTAAGTCAAATTATTTTCGTCTAAAGCATGTCTGCATAAAATGATTTTGTATTATAATTTTAGGAATACTCTCATGCTAATTTCTTTGATTCACAAATTGACCGTAGAGTTAAAGAATATATAAAAACAGGAAACAAGATAATTAGCCTCAAAATTGGCTTGCTATTTCTTAACGTGATGTTTTACAGTACAGTACAAGGAAAATACAAGAAAAAATAGTTACACTTTTATAGAGAAGCTTAAAAAATATATTGTTCTGATTAAACATAATGTCTAGAGGTTACTAAGATTTTTTGATGGATGGGTATTCATAGTACTTTGGAAATGTGATTTGTTTAAATGAAATTTAGACTATAGATGGTAATAATCCCTTACAAGTTCAATAACGAAATTTTGGGACTCAGAAATTTCCCTCTCGGGATACATATGGATTTCAGAATTCAATTAGAACTGTTTTAGAAATGGCATTGTGTTTTAGAAATGGCATCATATATCTTGTTTCTAAAAATCCCAGATTATAAAAACTAATTGTTTACAATCACGATAAATAACAAAAAAATTGTTTTATATATTTTATTATGTAATCCAATATATAAAAATGAAAGTTTGTTTGTTTGTTTGTTAGTCGGTTTTTTTGTCTGTCAGCAATTTACCATATAAATAATAATTTATTATATGCTTACTACTTGCAATTGAAAGTAATATAATTTAGTCAAAAGTTTTCAAAGCAGAATTCAAGCATGGAGAATTTGAATTTTATTTGATTAGTGAACCCGTTTGCAATTGGAAAAATATTGCCAGTTATTTTTCGATTTAAATTGGAGTGCGTTTTCGATTTTACAAATTGAAATTTATTTTGAAAGCTTTTCTTATTGTGAAATAAACATGGAATTGAAGCTGTTATAAAATCAATACTGGAACATAATAACATCATTAAACAAAAAATTAATTTAAATGAATTATTATAATAAATGTAAACTCTGGCGAAGCCGGGTACAACAGCTAGTATAACATAAACATTTGTTCATTTTTTATTAAAAAATGATTTCAAAAAACATGATTTGTTTAAAGTTTTATCGTAAAAGCGATTCCAAATTTTAGTATTCCAGCTACGGAAAAGACACGTACCGCTTCAACACTTGTAGGGTTTGTTATCCTCAAATACTTTATGCCTTTCCTAAATAGTCTTCACGAAAACCACCATTTTCAAATAAGCTCATTTCATTTTGAATCTTGCAAGCTTGTCTTCAGTGTATAATACCTGAGGTGGTCAATTCATTCTTCTACACAAGGCACCAATTCTGATGAGATGGAATTTTAAACGTCCTCCAATACATTATCTTTTTGATGAAAGCTAGAAAATGCATTGGAAAAGGTTGAATTAAGGTTTTGACGAAATTCCACTATTTTCCTTTAGCATTTGGCATGTGATAAGGAAAAATAAATGTATTGATTGATTTGGCACTATGTAAGTAGTATGTCAATCCAATAAGATCCAATAAGTCTTTTGATTCGTTTGCTAAGAAGTTAAAGTCATGGAAAGCAGTGCAATAGCACTTATTACCAAAAGAAATTTTCATGGTACGGAGTTTCTAATGTAACTTTGATTGATCCTAGAGCATTGATCGTGTAATATAATACCAGTTTTAAAATCTATTAAAACTTTCTGTACACATTTCCTGAGCAAGTATAATCGTCCCAGCATTAAAAAAGACAAACCCTTACATGTGCTACTCTTTTTTTTGAAGGAAATTTTCAAAATCATTTTCAAAACTGCTTTCGTTATCATTATCTGTGTTGCTGTCACTTTCAGAGTCAACATCAGAACAATTTTCATCCTTTTCATCGGTAATATGTATTTTTTCTTTAATCTGTAGATTTTTTTATTGAACATCAATAATTAAAATAACTGAAAATGATTTGACTCATTCAGAATTTAGTAAATTCCAAATGAAAATTATAAAAACGTTTGATAAAGATTGAACAAAACGTTTACAAAAAATATTGTTTACAAAAAAATATTTGTATCAGGAAGCCAACAATATAAAGGATTTTATTTACAAATTTGTTTACAAAGAATTCCAGACAAATTGGAGTTCGTTATTTTTATGACCCAAAACATTTTCAATCAAGGAGGAAATCATAGAACTCGTAATTTATATGTAATTTATTCATGGATCAAAGAAAATGGAGGTTGGAAATATATAAAGAATTTACAATTACATTATTGATTAAGAACTATGTTTAAATGTTTAATTAAACGTTCAATTTCAGTTTCCAAATCTCGATGCCAACATATTTTGTTGAATTCTTCAACAAACAGATTAGATTACAACAATTTACAAACAAACCGCGTTTTACCACTACCACTACGGCTGACAATTTGATAAATAACTTCATTTTATAAATCCAAATATTGTTTATATAATGATTTAGAGTTAATTAACGAGTTAAAATAAAAATAATTCAGAATTTCTAAATTTTCCAAGCAATTATTTTATTTTTAAAATAAGATTCGAGATCTCTGTTATGAATTACATCTAAAACAAAAACATTGGTATTAATATCTCTATTCACCTGGGCTCTATATATTAATAAAATGGGTTTAATTAAATAAAGACTCGGGATCTCTATCCAAAATTTTGAGAATTATAGATTGATTTTACTGTTTCTTATTTCTTCTTAATGAATACGTAACTTTTCATGAAGTATGTCTCGACTTATTATGTCGTGTTCCTAATATTCCCAAAGATTCTTTAAAAACACAAAAAGTCTATCGTAAACATATTTCTTCCTTGATTTTTGTATATAATCTTGTTTGCTGTCAAAGAAGATATCTTTTTTTTGTAGGATGTCTGATAAATATGGTCTCCATATTTACAATAACCAAAAAACATCTTTGAATAGCCAAAATTGCCCTTTTTTGCACTTAAAAATCAATAATTATAATTTTGGAGAAAATATTCTGACTAGTCTAAAAACCAAAAATACTTTAGACTAAATCATAAATAGCACTTTGCACTTTTTTGCCATTTTTTGCACTTAAAAATCAATAAATACACCATCATTTGTCCACCAACCGCGCAGAAACTTATATCTCGAGATTGAAAGTAAAATAAAAGTTTGGCAACTCCAGTTCTTTGATATTTTTATAATTTGTGAAGCTTTCCCAAACCATATTTTATCTATGATTTTTCAACATTTTTGTTGACGGTTTCCCTAGTCGTTTATTTTTTTTGATTTTCACCATTTTAGTTGTCTTTACTATTTTAACCATTTATTTCTCTTTAAAATAATTTGTTAAAATAACTTAATAGTTTTCAATAACAATTACTTTTACTATTCTTATATTACTAAAAATCGAGGTTGAATTTGTTAATTTTCAATAATTGCTTGGGAATGAAATATAGAAGAGAGCTTGTTTCAGTATGAAAGACAAGAGCCAGATAAAGAAGTAAGAACCGATTAAAGTTGAAAGAGATAGAAATTGTTTTAAAAAATTTGAATTTCAGAATGTGCTGACAGAAGTTCAAAAAGGGAGAAGTGTTCTGCCACCTTATTAATCAGAATTAACTTGATAATACTAATAGATTAATAAGTAAGTAATAATGAAGGGCATTGGATACCTCGTGATCTCAACTGCAAAAATTTAGATGTAGTGCGAAAATGTTAACAATGCTAGATCAAGGCGTGACAGTTATCTCGATTAGGTGGTCAGAATTTAACATGTTTATCAATATCTCGTAGCAATACTCAATGGAAATGGAGAATCACAACAATTGACTTCCTCCGAAGTTACCGGCACATTTTATACGTTAGTACAAGAAAGCACTTAAAAGAAGAAAAGTCTGATTATTCAAATTTGAATTCAATTATTAGAAAGTGTTTATTGCTTACTTATTTGAAACTAAAACATTTTTACCTGAAAAAATTTCATTGGTGGTTTTAATAAAAATGAAAGAAGTTTCAAAAGCATATTGGGGTAAAACAGTAAAAGATTCTGTTATAACAATTCCAGCTTATTTCAATGATAGTCAAAGAAAAGCAACCAAAGGTTTTGGTGCAATTAATGGATTACACGTTTTGCGGATCATTAATGAACCAACACCTGATGTTATAGCTGATAGATTAGATATAAAGGTCGGTACTGAACGTCATGTGTTAATATTTAATTGTGAAAGAGAAAGTACGACCGACGACCGAAACAATAATTAAAAATTTTAATTTAATATTTTAAAATCTGAAATCCAGAGTAAATAATTTTCTTAAAACTAAACTTCACAAATATTTTTCTTTAATTAATAAATATCGAAAAATGAAGGCCCATTTTTAATAAAAACTTGAAAATGCCAAATAAACAAAATATATTTAAAGGACAATATCCTCATCATCAGTCTGCTATCATAACCTATATCAACAATTATATACAAAAAATAATGATTTAATGGTTACTGTAGTATTATATTATTTTTTTTATTTAAGAATAGCGTTGTAGGGAACAAATAATTTATTGTAATTGACATTGTTGAAGATCTTGAACATCATCAGAGATAACATTGTAAATAAGACGAAGGTTTCTGTTTCCTGTAATTCTGACATATTTGATCCATTGATTTTGACTCAATTTGATGATTCTTCAACTTCTTCAGTAACAGCTTCAGTTGATTCGACTTCTGCAACTTCTTCAACTTGTTTGATTTCAGTGACAACTTCAGTGACTTCGTTAGACATGTTTGAATTTGATGATTTTTTTAGATTTAATTTGATGATGATTTTCGAAAAAATAGTGAAGGTAAAGGATTATTTAAACAATTGTTTTTAATTTTTAATTTTAATATAATTAATTTAATAATATATTTTTAGTTCAATTATTAAATTGATAAAAGTGATAGTCAGAGGCACTACAAACGTTTGTAATGTATTTATATTTTTTAATCGCGTGTTAGATGCGGGGGTAAAAAATTAAATAAAAACTATCTAGCGATAATTTACTATAGAAAAATTGAATAAGAAAAGAATCCAATAAAAAGTCAATAAAATAAACTAAAAGAACGAAGCTGTAAATCCTCAAAAGAAGATCTGTACAGATAAAATTCATAAGATAAATTAAAGGAAATTAAAGAAGATAAACTTTTGCACCTGATCTGTTGGAAACTTTTACCATTTATTGTGTTCATGAACTATATTGAACTATTGTAATTGATTTTTTATTAGAGTTTATTAAGTGATTCAATTTCGTTATTGTTATTCTTTTATTATATAACATATGAACAAGCACCCAACTGTCTCGAGACAGTATTTTTACAGGTGAAAAGATTGTGTTCAACAGATTTCCAAACATCAATAGCAATACATAATGACAACATTTAATTTTAATATATATATAAACTAAGACAAAGAGAAATATTTAGCTTTAAGAAAACACATAACTTAACAGCTATGATTTAATGAGTTAATCAAATAATCTCAATAAATTCGTTCAGATTGAAGAGAACAGGATCGATTTTTGTCCACAATTTTTAATTTATTCTTATTTATTCGTTTTTATTAATATTGTTATTTATTATTATTAATATTATTAGTTTCCATTTTGAATAAAAATATCTATTCAAATAGTTTTGTAGAAAGATTGCCTGAGGAAACCATTGATCGTCTTTTGATTACACCTAATGGAAACAAGTAAATCTACAGTTCATTTAATTTATGATGAACCTATAAAATTTCATGTTTCAGTTATTTTATATTCGGGAAGTCTAAACATTTTAAAGTGTAATGAAATCATTAAGAAATTCCAATTTATTTAAAATAGTATGAAAATGTTTAGGAATAAATCTCCAACCCAAATAGGTCTAGTGTCTGATCTAGTGTATAAGTTTTCATATAATTGGCGCAATAATACATACAATGGACAGACTTCCGGTCATCTCGGCACACGAATTTAGGAACATAACGGATTGAAAGGTGTAATTCATATAGTTGGGCATAGGAAAAAGTGTTAAGATTAAACTGACTTAAAATCTTTTAAAATGTTATATAAAAACCTAAATAATAAGTGGGAAAGAATTTTATGCGAGACATTTGTTATTAAATTTCAATCCCCAAAATCAACATTCAATCTGCAACGAATTTATTGAGATTATTTAATTAACTCATTAAATCATAACCATTACATCATTATTGTTTCCATATATAGACTGATGAGGATAATGTCTTTTTAAATATATTTCGTTTTTTTGGGATTTTTCTTGAAAAATCTTATTTCTATTTTGAAATAATTATCATAAAAAGAAAAAATAAAATTTGAAAGACAATATCATATAAGTTTCACATTTCAGTGAATAGGACCTATTTTTGTCGACCATTTTTAATTTATTCTTATTGTTATTATGACTTACTAGCAAAATCCCGGCATGCGTTGCAACGCCCCTCAAGAAATTTTTATCCTTGACATACAGAAACATAACACCACTGACACGGAAACAACAACTTCCCAAAATTTCGTCGGAATCTAACAAACAGTGAATATTGAAATTACGTTGCAATACATACATTGTCTGAAACATAAATAAATACTGTAAATTTCATGGTTACATCAACTCAATAGCATTAATAATAATACATATGATAGAAAATGTATGAAAAATTGAACTCCAACTCACTTAAAAAACTTACTTAAAAAGCAATAGGGTTCCTCGTCTAAGGTCTATCTACCGTATAGCAAAATTTCAGCACAATAGTACGAGTATAAATTGAGTAATATTAGAAAATGTATGAAAAAATTTCTAAAAATTCTGACTTTACCTCACTTCTGTTCACTAAAGAACTGCAGCCATCACCCGAACGACCTCACAAACAATAGGGTTCTTCATTATAGATATATCTACCAAATAACTAAAGTTTCAAGACGATAGCTCTCTCGTCTAGAGTGGACATACATACATTGTCTGAAGCATTTTTCCTATTATATATATATATATATATATATATATATATATATATATATATATATATATATATATATATATATATATATATATATATATATATATATATATATATATATATATATATATATATATATATATATATATATATATATAGATTAATATTTATTATAATTAATATCATTATTTATTATTATTCATTGGTATTTATTAATATTTATTGCTATTTATTATTAATTTTATTATAAATTTTATTATAAATATTATAATTAGTATTATTATTATTATTTATTATTTTATTTATTCAATTTACATCTAATAAGTTTATTGTTATTACAATATAGTACTTATAAAATGAGAGTATTACAAATATTAAGATAAATGAAATATAATAAATGTTTAAATGAAAAGTTCTAATTTGTCTCTGTTTTGTATTTGTTTTCAGGTTCTTTAGAAAATCATAAATATTGAGAGACAAATCTGAAAATATTGGTCATTCAAAAAACGAAGATGCCCAATAACCCTTAAACTATCTTTTAGAAATTCTTTAGGTAAAATAAAATTTAACAATTTATGAATTTAACAAAAATGTATCTGGGCCAAAACAATTAATGTACAAATTTATAAGGAGGTGCAAAAAATTTATTCTGCATTTAAGAAAAATTAATATTTTTCATAAAAATATTAATTTTTAATAAAAGTCAATTTTTAATGAATTATAAATATAAATAAATAATTAAACTGGATTTATTTTGTATTTACTCAATTAATAATTATGATTTCTTTTATGTCTTTTTCAATTGGAAAACTCGTTTTAAAATTTTTTTTAAATTAATTTGACATCAAAATTTTATCAAGCCTTTTTAAATTACATTTTGTTTCATTTTGTCAATTTGTTCAATCTATTAGACCCAAACATTCTCTATGAAGTTTATATATAGACAACTAATCTGAATTATTCTTTTTACAACTGAAATGTAATGATGTTGTTAAAAAATCATATTGTAAAAGAAGGAAAGTTTAATAAATGTTCAATTTTATGTTTCCGATGAGCAGTTCATTAAATCTTTAAAGAAAGTCAGTATAATTCTATTTTAAAAATCTAAACCTTCATATTAGCTACCGAAATTTTGTATTTATCATGTCCACAAAATATAAATATTTCAAAAATTTATCTCACATGAAACAATATTATTAAAACACAATATAATTTTGAAGTGTTTTTCCATTGTCAAATATTGATATTTTCAGAAGGACAGATTTCATTCACATCAATATATAAACATTTAACATCAAAATATTTACTTGAAACCGGCAGTGCCGAAAATTCGTGAGTTTCAACAAACATCAATATATTGCTGATTTATAGTCTTCAAACTCTCTTTTTAATTCAATGGAAAAAATAATCAATGGTGAAATTGGGAGAAATAAAAGTTCTTATAATTTAACTTTATACATTTAAAATGTTAATTTAAAAATACTATTTTAAAAATAATTAATTTAACTAATCTTTAAAGTTAATATTTAATTTTAAAATATATATTCATACTTCAACACGTTTGGATAAATGTTTTGCATTTTATGAGACTGTGGAAATAATAAAGGAGTCCGCCTGCTTCATATAAATTCCCTTGTTTTAATGACCTATTAATAATTCCATATTTGATACTTTTAACTTCAATATAACTGGAATTTGATATATCATGACAAAAAATCCAATTTTCCTCCATTTCTACTAGTGAAATAAAAGGAAATTGTTATATTATCGTATTTAAAATCGTCAACAATTTTCACATTTGAAACAGAATTTCTGTTTTGAAGAATATATTTTCCTATGTTTTAAATTGTAATTTATCAACATATGGTAGATTCTGGCGATGTTTTAAAAACAAAATTAACATTTTGGGAAATAGTATACCTTGAGCTATTCAACTCCTGAATTATTTCAATATTAAGAATATTTTCTACATTCTAAATATAAGTTTAACTAATTTTCAAGATTTTACAACTCATTTATCAAATTTTTTTTAAAAATAACATAATAGTTTAACTTATATTATAATAATAATAATAATAATAATAATAATAATAATAATAATAATAATAATAATAATAATAATAATAATAATAATAATAATAATAGTAATAGTAATAATAATAATAATAATAATAATAATAATAAAAGTAATAATAATTAATATTAATTAATTTTAAAGACTAGTAGAAGTCACTTAAAATAAATGTTTAAGATAATAAATTTTAGTAAAGTCGCCTTCTTTTCATTCGGTTCTATTTTTTTATTTCTTATGTTTGGGTTTTCAGAAATTACAAACAATCTAATTCGAAAGATTATCTTTAAATTTTTTGGCTTGTCTAAATGATGTTTAATTTTAGAATAAATTAATAAGGTGAATTTTTTAATTGAATAAATGATTAAAAACTGACAAAATCTGTTTCATTTATGTATTATCTCAAGATAATGCGTTCGGTAAATTGACAGAGATGACAAAACTGGTGTATATTTATTACTATTAATTTCTAGTTACGTATTTTAAATTAATTATGTTATATTTTAATTTAATTTAATTATTATATTTTAAAATCGAAATTATTTTAAAATTATATTATTTATATAGAAATTATTTTAGTTTTCAAATTAACAAACAAATGTTTAAAATTATAATTCATACAATTTTTATGAAATTTTATTCTCGATATAAATAATTGGTAACTGTCTCAAAAATTATTTTTTTTCATAATAATAATTATTAAAGATTATTATTATTGTATTAAGTCAAAATGAGAAAAGTCTTTATTTTTATCAATTTCCATGACTGTTCATTTTCAAATTCATAATAACACATAAACATTTTATTGCAGCATAATAACAATTTTTCCGGGTCCATACCAGGAGATAATGTCCTCATTGAACAACCTAATGGTCGCATCTCGGTTGATTGGGTAGAAAACTGCTTCATATCCGCAACAGAACGACTTATTATGTCGCAAGGCATTTCATATCCATGTTTATATCTAAATCGAGCTGCTTCCATTTGTGCACGACATACTTGAGATCGATAATCAGGGATCATACCAGTCATAACACTTCCAGTACTTTCAGTAATATTAAACAATCTTGTAGCTGAACTCTTCTCAATCATTTTATCTGGAACCTGTCTTTGTGTAGCTACACATAAATTTGATCTCATATTATTCCTTTCTGAACACAAAAAAATATCGATTCGGCCATTTTGATCAGGTACAGATTGAACTAATTGCCGGTCTCGAGATAATGTGATTAGAGAGAATCCATTACCCAGAATTTTAATAGATTTGATAGATCTGATAACATCGTCTTTACAAATAGTTTCTATTTCCATTTTGCTGCGGGTTCTATTCAACCTTGCCACTAAATCATCGAGATCCATCAATCCCCTGTTATATTTAGATGTTGCCATTGTAAATTTCAATTATTCAAAAAACCAATCCAATTCCATACCATTAACACCATTAATCGATAAAAAATCTAAAACTAAAAGATCACACAAAAACTCACTAAATAAATTGATACCTATTGCTCGCGTCTGTTTGCGCACACAAATTCATCACACAATACACCGCGCACACAGACGCGCATTGAGCTAATAATTCACCAATGACTCCAAGTTTATAAGTCAACAAAACATGTTCTCGAGTTTGAACATCTTTTGAAATCAAAGCTCCTGGTTCTTCGAGAATTCTCTTAGCGATGACACTATTAATAGAAGTTTCGAAAGCATTATAATCTCTCCAAATTGTCTCAATACGAAGCAATGGAGCAACGATAGCCCGATGATAGATTCGAAGTTTGGCAATTATCTTTTGACTTAATGAATTGATTAATTGCTGATCTAATTCGTTTAAAGCTTCTTGTTCTTCATTGAATGACTTAATTCCGTCGAGTTGCGTTTCCTTAATTACCTAAAATTCCCGTAACTCGTCATTTAACTTTTCCGTTTCCACTCTGTATCAAATGCGAACATCTTGGAGCTTGATTTCTGTCAATCCTACCAAGACATGTCCATCCGAGAGGCATCAACCTCACAACCAGTTCGTACTTTTCTCCTTTTACTTCTGGGTAGTCAGCGCCAATCAATACATCTATCTGCGTCCTTGTATTCAAAATTGGGAAGTCTATATATCTCAGATGCTTCCATTTCATCGACAACTTTCTCTAGTTATACATTTCCAGATATTCAGTGACCTTTTTTACCACCAAGGCGTTCAAACTTACTTTCAGATTGTTATTATTGCTTCGTTTCCAAGATTTGTGATTTTCCTTCAATTACACCAACTGGAGTGCTTTGCACTGTTCTCCAACACCCAGTTCTCGCGCCGCCAAATCCTTAATAAAGCTAACATTGCTTGCGTCGTCTAGCAATGCATTGATTCTGATCTCTTTCCCTCTATGAATTAAATTTACAGTAATAGTTCGTAAAGGAACATACATCTTCTGACTTTGAAAAGTCATCATTGACGGGTTTTCATTGCTCGGCTCTTGATTTCCATAAATTTTGTCCTCTGAGTCATGGAGCAAATTGTGATGGTTTCGAGTACAATCCCTGTCCTTACCAAAACTCGGTTTTTCCCATTTTCTAACCATGTGAGCTGTTTCAAGATAATTGTAACAAAGCCACTTCTTGGTCACAAACTCATGTCGTTCTTTGACATTCATCTTTAGGAACTCTGAACATTGATTTAAGTAAAAGGCAATGATACTGCATGCCATCTTTTAACTCCTCCTTTTTATTCAAGACTATTAATTGACTTATTCAGTAAAAAGGTGATATGGTTGTATTGTGTAGAGAAGAATTGTAGAGGCCAACAAAGTCTCCGCAAAACTAATTGTTTAGGACAGTTGGCGTGCGTGTATGTTATATATATATGGGGTGAGAAGAGACTG
>CAUHTR010005307.1:0-29200 GCA_959609185.1 Schmidtea polychroa | reverse complement strand
TTAATTAATTATTTAATTATTCATTTATTTTATTTATTAATTAATTAATTTGTTTTTTTTATTTATTTATTTATTTTTTTTTATTTTTTTTTATTTTTTTTTTAAAATTATTTTTAATTAATTATTCAATTATTTATTTATTCTTAATTTTTTTTCTAAATTAATTTTTAATTATTTATTTAAATATTTATTTATTTTTTTTTTAATTAATTTTTAATTAATTATTTAATTAGTTATTTTTATTTATATATTTTTCATTTATTTATTTATTTTTAATTTTTTTTTCTAAATTAATTTTTAATCAATTATTTTATTATTTATTTTTTTTAATTAATTATTTATTTATTTATTTTTATTTTTTAATAAATAATAATACTAAAATAATTTACCGTTCTTTCCTGCCAACATGGCGCGTAAAATTTGATTTTGTTCTGTGTCCATTTTGAAAATTAGCGATTTGAAAATTTGATTTTATAAAAGTGACAAATATGAAAATTGTAAACGCTTATATAGAAAATGAATATTTTCCTGTCCCAATCAAAATCAAGGAAGGGGTAGGAAAATAATAAATATATTACGTTGCAATTTTTTAAATAATTATTAATTAATTATTTAATTATTCATTTATTTTATTTATTAATTAATTAATTTGTTTTTTTTATTTATTTATTTATTTTTTTTATTTTTTTTTATTTTTTTTTAAAATTATTTTTAATTAATTATTCAATTATTTATTTATTCTTAATTTTTTTTCTAAATTAATTTTTAATTATTTATTTAAATATTTATTTATTTTTTTTTAATTAATTTTTAATTAATTATTTAATTAGTTATTTTTATTTATATATTTTTTAATTATTTATTTATTTTTAATTTTTTTTTCTAAATTAATTTTTAATCAATTATTTTATTATTTATTTTTTTAATTAATTATTTATTTATTTATTTTTATTTTTTAATAAATAATAATACTAAAATAATTTACCGTTCTTTCCTGCCAACATGGCGCGTAAAATTTAATTTTGTTCTGTGTCCATTTTGTGTGCTCCATGACTCATCGTTTTTTGTCATTTTCTGCACCCTACCCCCGATGACTCATCGCTAAACAAAGACATATGGCTCATCGATGACTCATCACTTTTGATCCAATCATTAATCCAATCACTTTTTGATCCGATCCGATGACTCATCAAGGTCATTAAAGTAAATATGACTCATAAAAATATATATTATTATTATTATTATTATTATTATTATTATTATTATTATTATTTTATCATTAGTATTGGCATAAATATTATTAATTTTGTTTATTCACATAAAGACATGTCACGTGTAAATTTAACAAAGATATCTTTATGTAAGTAACAAAAACATTATTTCTTATTATGTGAGTAATCAATTACTCATCTATGAATCATATTTAAATAACAAAGCATCGATAATATTTTCTACCCAATCGGTATTTTGATTGGTTACATATTATCGATGCTTTTTATATCTTTTTCAAATGATCGAGAGGTATATATTATTTTTGTAAATTTTTTTTTATGATTTAAATTTTTTATAATTAAATTTTTAATGATTAATTTCTTAATTTTTTATGAAACAACTTATATGAAACCAATTTTTATGAAAACAATTTATGAAACCAGTTTTTATGAAACCAATTTTATGAAACCATTTTTTTATGAAAACAAGTTTTATGAAACCAAACTTTTTATGAAGAAATGGGTATGTTTTTATAATTATTATAATTATTATTATTATTATTATTATTATTATTTAATTAAAAATTAATTTTAAAAAAAATAAAAATAAATAATTAAATAATTAATTAAAAATTAATTTTAATTTAATTTTAAAAATTTTAAATTAAAAAAATTAATTTAAAAAAAAATAAATAATAAAATAATTGATTAAAAATTAATTTAGAAAAAAAATTAAAAATAAATAAATAACTAAATAAAAATAATTTTAAAAAAATAAATAAAAAATAAATAAAAATTAAAATAAAATAAATTAAAATAAATAATTAAAAAAATTAATTAAAAAATTAAAAAAAAATAAAAAAAACAAATTAATTAATTTATTAATAAATAAAATAAAATAAATGAATAATTAAATAATTAATTAAAAATTATTTTAAAAATAAATAAATAAATAAATAAAAATTGACCTATATTTGATCTGGACATTGGGATGACCTTGAAAGTGTCCTGGAGTCCTTACATCATACTACTGACGTTGAATTGAATGACACGATTGAAAATGTATAAGAAAAAATTCAAAACAAAGAAGGAATTCCGGAAAATTATCAAACGTTAGTCTATGGGGGAAAGCAATTAGAAAATAAAAGAATATTGAACGACTATAGCATACAAGTAGGTTCGACACTTCATTTGTCACTCAGGCTGTGCGGTGGCAATGACGAAGAGATTTTAGAAGAAGGACTGTGGAAAAAGTGAATGAAAAAAGGAAAATTAACGAGACTGAAAAACAAGATTAGCTAAAAGGCTTGAAAAGGAAGATTTACGAACTGAGTATCAGGATATTTTGAATGGTTACCTGAAAAAATATTATATATAAATATATATATATATATATATATATTGTGAAAGAGAAAATGATGCCTGGAGATTCGGAATGGATGTTACCACACTTTCCCGTGGTTAGAAGAGATAAGGACACCACGAAAGTGCGTATTGTGTTTGATGCAGCAGCCAGGTGTAATGGAGTGGGACTTCATGATATGGTGGAAGTTGCTCCAAAATTTCAAAATGAAGTTTTTGATAATTTAATAAATTTTCGTAGATTTTCAGTAGCTGTTATTTGTGACATAGCAGAAATGTATCTGTAAATAAGAATGGCTCTTGAAGACAGGAAATATCATCGTTTCTTATGGTCAACTGAGGGGAAGATTATTAAGTATGAGTTTAATCGGTTAGTGTTTGGTCTTAATGCATCTCCATTCCTTGCCCAGCTAGTTGCGCAAGATAATGCAAAGAAATTTGAAAAAGACTATTCATAGGTGACAGAATCTATTTGCAAGTCTACGTATATGGACGATACAATGGACTCTGTTGATTCTGAAGAAGAAGGAATGAGACTGAAAGAGGGGCTAGAAAAAGTTTAGGGCAATGCCGGAATGTGGCCTAGAAAATGGCTGTCCAACTCGGAAAGAATTATGGCGACAATCCCAATTGAAGAACGAGCTAAAACACTGAATATTGAAAAGGAAACGACAATTGCCGTCAAGACCCTAGGTTTGAAATGGTACTCGGAAGACGATGAATTTAGTTTTCAAGTAGATCTGCCGAATGAAGAATGTTTATCGAAAAGAAAGGTATTGAGCATAGTGGCAAGAATCTTTGATCCATTGGGACTGTTAGGTCCATTCATAATCATAGGTAAAAAGATTATTCAGAAGTTGTGGTTGTTAGGGCTTGATTAGGACAAAAAGCTACCCCCAAAGTTTAATAAAGAAATACACAAATGGGTAGAGGATACAAATAATCTCGGAGATCTGCGAACTTCGAGATGTTTAAGGACTCAAATGAAAAATGAATGGCAATTACATGTATTTTCCGATGCTTCAAGCACAACATATGGGTCAGCTATATATCTACGGGAAGAAACTAATGCGGTAACAAAAGGTGTGTGTTGATTGCGTCAAAGGCAAAGGTAGCTCCAGTGCAAATTATAAGTATACCAAGGTTAGAATTAATGGCAGCGTGTACTGGAGTTAAATTAGCAAGACGGGTTTCAGAAGTGCTGGGGAAACCGATGAGTGAGATATAGTTTTGGTCCGATAGCAAAGACATAATATATCGGGTTCGAAATTATTCGAGACTATTCAAGCCATTCGTAGCTAATCGAATTGGGTTCATTCAAAAATGACAAAACCAGGGCAATGGCATTATGTTCCAACAATTGAAAATCCATCGGACTTGATCACAAGTGGATTATCGGCATCGGATTTGATAAAAAGCACCATGTGGTGGAAGGGACCGAAATTTCTACTAGAACAATGGGAAATTGGCCAGCGACGGAGTTAAACCAATCCAGTGCAACGAAGGAGTTGCGAAAGGGAATAATAATGATGGCATGTGTAGAAGGGCAAATACGAATAGGAAATACGGACTGTTTCAAAGTAGAAACCTTTTCCTCGTGGCAGAGATTGATCAGGGTTCGGGCCTGGGTGAAGTGATTTATTTTGAACACGAGAACGACACAGTCCCAAAAAAGCTGACAACTGAGGAACTTAAAAGAATGAAACTCAGTGTAATTAAAAGAGAGCAGGCGACGTTTTTCTCTGAAGACCTGGCACGACTCATCAAGAATGAAAGGATAGATATCAGAAGCAGTTTGTTAAAGTTGACACCAGTTTTAGATGAGATGAAGGAGTTACGAAGTAATAGCCGCATAATTCATGCAAAGAATTTACCATGGGAGACAAAATATCCAATAATTTTATCGGAAAAGAGTTGGGTCACAAGACTAATCATAAAAGATTGCCATGAAAGTTTGAGCCATTATGCAGGAACGCAACACGTCTTAAGGGTGTTGAACGAAAAATATTGGATTTTGAAGGCCAAAGTAATGATCAAACAATGTGAGACAGAATGCGGAATGTGTAGGAAAAGAAGAGCTAAAGGAATGAGTCAAATAATGGAACCGTTACCGGCGTTCAGGGTTTCAGAACCATTTAGAGACTTTGTTCCCTCGGCAGTAGATTTTGCAGTACCGTTTGAAACTAAAGAAGGCAGAGGAAAGGTGAAAAATCAAAGGTACATTTGCCTATTCGTATGTTTAAAGTCACAGGGCGGTGCATATTGAAATGGCATATGGGTTGGACACAGACTCATTCATTCGAGCTTTTATGAGGTTTGCAGCGAGGCGAGGATTGCCAAAATTGATGATTTCAGACAATGACACAAATTTATAGGTGCCACTTCTACAGTAAAGAATTTTGTAATCGACAACTATAAAACTCAAAGAGAGTTGTTGAAGCATCAGTGCAGTTGCATCTTCAATCCTCCATCAGCACCGCATTTTGGGGGAGTTTTTGAGTCCATGATCAAATCGGCAAAGAGAGCAATGAATGCAATACTGATAAGTGCAGATGTGACGGACGAAGAAAATGTCAAGTACGATGTTTCGGTGGAAACGAATTCAGGAGTTAACCGAACACTTTTGGCGACGATGGATGAAAGAATTGGTTCCGTGCTGGAGGCAAAGGGCAAAATGGAATAAGATAGAAGATGAAGTTCAGACAGGGTCAACAGTGTGGGTTTTAGACACAAAGAATGAGTATGGAAAGTGGCCAATGGGGAGGCTAATCGAAGTAATACCTGGAGAAGACGGAAAACTACGCGTGATGAGAATTAAATGTAAAGGAAAGGAGATATTAAGATGTATCTCCAAATTATGTTTAATTATAAGAGAAGAAGATAATGGGAATTTGAGATTGACACCAAGGTGTCAAGGGGGAGGATGGTTAATTATCAGTTCATGTCTCGCGTCTGTGTGCGTTTTTTGGCTTTGACATTTGGATTGATTTGTGTGTGCACACAGACGCGGACAATTGTGGAGATTATTAATCGAATTTTTTGTGAGTCAGGTTTTTTTTGATATTTTAGTTGGAATTTTGTGTGAATTTTGTGATTTGTTTTAGAGATTTGGAGTTTCTGGAAGTGTTTTTGAAAATATATTTTTGTAAATTTATTTAATGGCTAAAATTAATACAGATAATTACTATTATCATAAATGAAATAGGGACGTTCACATATCTCAGGATGGTAAATGTGTGACGTGCAATGATGGATTTATTGAAAGAATTGAATCTGATAACTCAATGGAAAGTGATGATGATGCCTTGAATGTTTTTCATATTATTCGTCATAATCTTGGTGGAAGAACTACAAACGAAACTGATGGTTCCTTTTTTATTACTCCGAGAGATCCTGATAACAGAAATAGTGTTTTTGGCCAACTAATATCAAATTTATTTGGTGGATTGCTACCGCTAGATTTTAGATCAGATTTGTAAGATTACATATTTTCAGATTATAGTTTCGACAATTTTGTAGCGAGAATTATGAATCAATTTGAACAGAGTGGTCCTCCAACAGCAAATGAGACAGATATTAAGAAATTACAAGTCAAGAAAATCACCGAAGCTAATAATACAGGTTTCATTTGTCTGTCAGATTATGAGGTGGCCGATGAAGTGTACGAGTTGCCCTGTCAGCATAGAAACCCTGTTCAGTGTCTAAAAATGTGGTTAATTAAACAGCGTAAGTGTGATAAAAGTGAACTAATTAACATAAAGCTATATAAGCCTACGTCTCGGCAAATCATTTACAATTCTTATTATATTTTAAAAAACAAAAAGTTATTTTCTTACGAAATTTTTACATGTCTGAACAACAGTTGGAATTATCAATTTTTCATTCTATCAAAGTCACAATTTGGTAAGACGAATTCTTATTATTTTTATTATCTTTCGAAATTTTAATTTAAATTTTGTAATGTATTAAGCTTCTAAATATTAATTTGCAAAGTTAAAACTGCATTCATTTTTCTTCTCGATGAATTAGAATTTTATTATTTTTATGATGAATTCAGGTCTCCATTAGTTTGTTAACGCCATAAATTTGTCTCGCCATATCTAATATTATAGAAATTAATTCTTCCCTGATTTTTTCTAGAAGTTATGAAACTCTCTTTCCTCAAGCCGCGTTTCTTTTGCTCTAACAAGAGTGAGGTTATCCGCCTGCAGGATGCGAAAGTTGCACCAATGGAGGCAAAGATTAACAATCTCGAGGGCATGTGGTTTGAGCCCCCGCAGATGAAGGAACTTAAGAAGAAACTCCGACGAGTGGAAATCTACAGAGACAGTCTGATCGAGGAAAGTGAGCTCAATTGTCCTGATTCAAAATCAGGCTCATGTGCTTCATTAGGTATCCACAAAAACCGAATTGAAACATCAGATCACATATTTCCATCTAGCTCGCTAATATGATTCCGGCGCATCACCTGACTACCAGAACCCTTCATCGAGCGTTCAGTTCCCACCACACCCGTTTTAGCAGTCATGCCTCATGCTGTTTCTCGTCTATCCATCATCGATCTCAGCGCGATGGTCACACCTGCACCCGTTTCAGTTCCGAAACTAAAGATTAAACACCAGAGTCAAGCGCAGCGCAATCAGAATAAACGGCTCCGGAAAAAGGCTGTCGAAGGACTGTTAAGAGTAGCCACACCAGAGGTCAATCCTGGATTCCAGTTAGGCGACATCCGATTTGACGTGGATATGGACGACGACGTCTTATTCATTTTGAACTAGCTTCTAGCAGAAGTTGAAGCTAGTTCTGTGTAACATTTGAACCTCCGTGACACTAACATATTCATTCAATCGACATTGTTCTGCCTCGGATACATCGTTTTACTTGTTTATTTAGTTTTGCTGAAAATAATATAACATATGTTTTTGACTTCAACAATTTATTCAGTTATTTTATAAGTCGATTCTACCCGCCAAGTTCATGAAAGGTTTGAACAATTGTGAAATCTATTGTCCATATCAACGTTATTAGATTAAGTTCCGACGTTTACCAAGCCTTGGACTCCTAATAAATTCTTAATCGTATCGGAATAAGAGCGGTAAGACTTCAACAATTACCGACTGTCCAGGTCGCTAAATGGGTACCAGTAGAAAGTAGTCTTGGTATCAAAGCTCGCTTGTCTGTTCACACCCAGACACTGCATACAGTACCAACATGAAAGTCTTCATGTGTATGTAGGGGTTGAATTCAATAGTCAGGTCTGTCGTCTGTAAATGAATCACTTTTATTTCTTGTTCTTTAAACATTGCTGTGATCTTGATTTCAATACGACCTAAAAGTTTTATGATTAATAATAATGTAATATTTTTCGCATTGACTATTCTCCTGTAATCAGTGATAGTTGGGGAGTGAGATATTTATATATTGCACGTGGAAATAGAAAATAAAATTTGCATATACCAAGTAATTTTTATTACTTATTTCTTAACTAAATAATAAAATTTTTATATTAAAATTTAATTTAATAAATAATTCATTTTTAAATAAATTTTCAAAATAAATTTTGGAAATTTAGGAAAAATTAATTATAAACATTATTTAATTTGTTTTATTTTACTATAAGTGAATTACGTCTTCATCATTTATTCAAATTCAGAAAATTTAGAATGGAGGTTAGATATGTTTTAGTCAAATATTTTATTATTATATTTATAACAGATTTCTATCGAAGATATGACGAGATACGTTTCACCAGTTAATCCATCGGTTTATCCGCATCTAACTGTTGTATTACTATCTATTGGTATTTTCTTTATGGCATGGTTTTTTGTTTATGAAGTCACAGCTACAAAATATACTCGTGATCTGTTTAAAGAACTCCTTGTTGCATTAGTTGCTTCTGTTTTTATGGGATTTGGTGTTTTATTTTTAATGCTTTGGGTAGGCATATATGTTTAGTGTAAGTTATTATTACATATTGCAATATATTAAATTGACTTTAGATTTATGGAAGTTGTGTTTTTCAATTAAAATTTATCTTTTTGTAATTTAAATATAAATGGATATTTGGATTAGTTCGAGTGCTATTTTGTGGTACTGTCATGTTGAATATTGTTGTTATTCGACATTGTTTATCCATTTGGATATTGTAAATGTTTATTTTATGAAAAATAATAATTCGAAAGTTTTTGGAATTATGTTAATTTTTAAAAATATATGTTCAAATTTTGTAAATGCTAACAGGATTCTTTGCGGTGAATTATTTTCTTAGTGAGTTTATTTTTGTATAATATTAATTATAAAATATTTATAATTATGGTAGTTACATATAATTTCAATTAACGAAATTAAGCATTTTGGGTCACGATCCTTGTCTTCTGTGAACGTATAATTCTTTTCAGGAATGCTAAATTTTTGTTCATTTTGTAGAGATTGAACTAGGTGTTGAACTGCAGTGTGCTGACTAGCTATTTGAGGTTGGCCTTTTTTGTACTCACATTTCAGGTACTGTATATAATATTATGATATAAAGGCAAAAAATCAGTTAATGACTAACATGGTCTGTTGCATTAAGCTACACTTGACTTTTGTTTGCTCATTCAATGAGTCAGAATGCTGTAGACTATATGTACCCGAGCTGTTTTATTGCAATAATTTAGTATATCTGGAACCCGTAAACTTGATTTATAGTAAAATTACGTCAATTATCACTACTATGATAATAAAACAGACAACATCAATACGTTATATGTTCTAATTTTGTCGTCTCAGCTTCTAGATACGCCTCTGTAGAATTGTTAAGTTTGCTAGTGATTTAACTTCTAATACATTTAACTTGATAATTTATCTCACCCAAATATAATCTCGAACAATATTGGGTTTCAAGGTATAAATGTAAATATGTTTATTAGTGTAGATAAATAAGGCTAGATGCTTTATTAGCTAAAATTTATTAACAATACATAAACACAATGATAAAATAAAAGCTACTTTACACAATATCCAAAATGTCTCGCTACTTTCCTAGCAGAAAGATATTTGGTGGTACCAATGGTCCTCAGGAGTTCAAGTGCCAAAAGCTGTGACTACTACAGCTCTAGTCAACGTTGAGTGGAAATAAGACTGGAGGAAGCCCGGAGTTTAAATTTAATTTTGCAAGTAAAAACCATTTTCTATACCCCTTAATATATTGAAATTAATCTCAATATTTTCAATCAATAAAATCATACAATTTAAATTTTAGGCATCTTATGCAGCTGATGGGTCAAACATCATCGCTTCGGCTTAGTCTCCCATATCATCAGGTTAGTGCTGGGCTCACTGTAAAATAAAAATTCATCATTAAAAATAATTTACTCAGAACAAGAATGCCAAAGAAAATTTGTATTCAAATTTTGAAAAAGGAAATTAAAATATTTTTTATCTCATNTTTCCTGAAAATTCAGATGATTAAAACAACGGCCGCTTGTAAGGTGTAAGAGATGGTCAGGTATCCAAGGTGCTGAAGAAAAGTCGAATGTTATTCTGGAGTCTCGAGAACTTGCCCCACGATTATTTCAAAATGACAAGGCACCCATTATAGAAAGCACCTTGGTAATGTGCAATGTCGGCAAAATCTATAGAGCAGATGAGCCACTGAGTTGGGAACTCTATAGTCTTTCTGAACGGGTTCTAGACTGCTGATGGAAGGACTTACGTCGGAAAACACAGTCTCTATTCTCTTAGAGGTCCTGACGAAGACGACAATGCAGTGTAAAGGAAAGTAATGCGAGTAGTATTTAGATATCGACGATTCGAGCACGAGGGAGTATGCATGGTTATCAGGAGTATTCAAATGAACATTCTGTAGACACAAGTCATAAATAACTACATAAACATTTATTCCTTAGCATCGAAACAGTTCCAACAACAACCGTTTCATTCATTTACATGGAATCTGCCCAGAAGCTTGCCGCTTCGGCTTCTGCCGACAGATCGCCGAGATCGAAATCAGTGGTAACGGTTTCGTCCCAAGGTAAGGGAACGGATGGTCCTTATCCGCTCAAAGTCTTTGGCCACGGGGGCGCCGGCCTTGACTTGTCTCAAGCGTATAACTGGTATAACTGATGCCTTTTAGGTCGAGTGAGGACGGGTTGCATCTGTTGGAAGAGTGGTTGCAGGCTGAGAAGAAATAGGCACAACACTGGTTCCAGTAATGATGACATCCGGTGCAGCGGGAGTATTAGAAGAAGTTACACAGCCCGCGCATGCTGAGCCGAGAGTGAAGGCGGGGCCTTACGCCTGATGATGGGCGGGAAATATATTTAAATTATCGTTAATAGGCAGTTACAGAATGCGGGACTTGAGTTCTTTATTTGTGTATATCTGATATAAAGCTAGTGATTGCTACATTATTAGCGTTCGATTCTCCTCCAATTGGTTATCCCTACAGTGTTCTACTCTCAGGGTCTCCTGTGTGGATTCTTTCATCTGGAAAGGGATAAACCATGTCCAACCCAGGTGGTCGATCTTCTGTCTCAGTAATTTAATTTCTTTTTTATTTTTATCCGAACACGAGAAGCAGGGCTGAAGTTATGATTTTCTGGAGGGATTTGTTGTCATGTTCTAAAATCATAAGAAATTAACAAAGGGGTTATTGTGAGAAATGGAGAAAAATCCAGAAGGGATATAAATGCTAAGAGAAAATGAACTTGGGGATCAAGAAAAAATAAAATTACCCTGGCCCAGTGATGATGATGATAGTGAAAAGTAAATCCTATACAAGCTACGACAAACAAAAATTGTTATATTTTATTATCTTATATATTGATAATTCAGTAATTTTATTTCCATTTATCAAATTTAACGTAAAGAGAAAAAATCTATTTGAAAGTGTGAAATTATACCCGAAATGTATAAGTAAATGGTAACTATTAGAATAAATAAAGGTCTATCGAGAAACTGTATTTAATTAATTTCATGATTCCGTTTTATAAGAATACTTTTTAAGTTTACGTTATTGTTCCCCCAGTTAGCGCCTCGGGTTTTCGTTGCCCCTACTTCACCAGTATTGCCAAAAATGAGTATGTTACCCCCCCCCCCCCTTCCATCCGAACAAAAATCTATTAAAGGGGTAGTTGTACAGGGCGAAATACCAATAATATTATTGAACTTTAGTATTAATTTTTAACATTGACTGTCACGGAAAAGTTCTACACACCAGGCAGATGCAATGTGAAACCGTTGTGGCAGGCTTTAACAAGTCGCCAATCATCCATTATTATCTGGTCTGTTAGTCAGAATAATATTTGCAATCGAGCCACATAGTGCAGTAATTTTATGAGGGCGACCTATTACTGAGATGTACGCTATTGATTTCTATTGGAATAGTGTGGCTAGATTAAGGTGACCAGAAGTCCGGCTTTTGGCGAGACAATCCCAATTTTTCACGATTTATCCCGCGTCCCGCAACGTTTATCAAAAGTCCCGACTTTTAGAATTAAGTTAAATTTTATATTTATGAAAATCATTGTTTTGCATTCTAAGAATCCTACGGACTACTAAGACTAACATATTGCTTTTCTTACCCAGTTACATTGTATTTGTTCCTCAGATGATACACTTCGTGTTCGTACTGCGTACTAGGAAGCTAATTAAACAAATAAATATTACAAATCTGCTACTTACCATAGAAAATTAAGGTAAGTAATTTATTTATACATTTCATAAATACATAAATTTTCTTAAACTTAACCTAAAATACTTGTGGTCTTCAATTTTTCTATTGATAACAAAAAGTATATCACTGACCCTAATCTTAAAAGAAATTTTAGAAAGAAATATAAAAATAAAATTTTGCAAATATTTTAAGTTAATCAAACTAATAATATGTCAAGGAATAAAATATTATACAATTTTTTATATTTATAAATTGTACTTATGTTAAAAATCAAAAAATATTACCATATTATTTTTATTCTTTATGAAAATTTTTGTTGATACCCCTCTGCTTCAATATCCCTTCAATATCCCATCTAAAAATCTGGTCACCTTAGGCTAGATCGAAATCGTTTGGATTATTTATTTGCTCATTCTATGAAATTTGTTTATGCCGCAACGCGGGTCATCATCAAAATTCGTGGACTCTCAGTATACGAAACCTTTGAGTATTGATGTTACTCACTGGATTGCTAAAGAAGTTTACTGTCTGTTACTGGATGTTACTACACCCTTTAGTCATATTTTCTGTTTTTTTTTGAAAGAAGTATTTTGTTGAATGTGATGGCAATTTAATTATTGATTTAATTTTTGTCCGTTATTATTTGGTGTAAGATCAATCTATCGGCGATGAATGGGTTTACAATAATTTTCGCTCCTTTCAATACGAGAACTGTCATTCCGCTATTGTTACTCAAATTTGTCACTTCTCATTTTGACTTAATACAGAATCAGATACATTTTTCTACATGAATCCGTCTAACGTTCCACATGTACGCCTGCAACTACTGCGAGTCGGGATTTTAAATGAATTCAGTATTCTCATTCGAATCACCTCACGGACAATTTATTTTGATTGAAAAATAAAAATGGTTCGAATTAATTGCAATTTTTTCTCATAAATACTATTAAATTTCTAAATTACTATATATAAAAACCTCGTCAGCAATTAACCAAAAAAGCCCCGATGAGCACTCCCCTGAATTAGGCTGAGCGATACTTGAAGCATTTCTTAATCATTTGGATTAGAGGACAAATAGTCTTCTTTGCTCTTGAATAGCATAACCCTAAGATCATCTCATAAAAACTATTCATAAAAGATCATAAAATATAAGCAACAATTCATAATTCATAGGTTTGTTAACTTAAAACATACTCGTATAATTTCATAGGAAAAAAATGAGCTTTTAGAATTTAAAAATTTTAATTCTTAATATAATAATTACAAAATTATTACTACAATTGAATCATCATAAAAAATAAAATACAAATAAAAATTTACTAAAATTCTATCTCAAGAAGTACAATAGGTCAATGAATACGGTTTTGAAATGAACAATAGAATTGATTTCCTAACTGAAATTCGAAACAGGTTATTGGAATCTAAATGGCTTTCTGTTAAAAAGTCCTTAAAACTTTTACCTAAATTGGTTTTTGAAAAGGTAAAGTGTCCACTGAGACAGTCCCTTATATAGATTTTTTGTTGTTACCTCAACCAATGAGGATCAAGCAAGTGTGTACTTTTGATCAATTTTTTATGATTTTTAACTTTTAAATTCCAATCATTTTGATTGGTTCTTTTAATTTTTTGTTTTAATTTGGTAATTTAGTTTTAAAATAAATTCTTTTCTTTTTGATCCTGACTGTTTGATAAATCACTTTCTTACACCACCTTTATCGCATGGATTCGGAGGTGTTTTCTGCATCTTTGTGTATTTTTTCCGCGATTATTTCTTTGTTTTATTGTTTCCTAATTTATGTTTCATAAGTGACTTCTTGCATTTCGGTTTTTATTATTTTTGTTTTTTATTTATTACCTCTTGTTATGTTTTTATTTCTGTTTACTTGATGTTTCAATTTATTTTGAATAAACTTTATGCATTTTCTATGCTGTGTCGGTGTCTCAATTGACTCTTTACCTTCATTATTTTTACTAATTAAAACAAAATTTTACAGGAAAATCATAGGACAACCAAGATTCCCTTTAGAACTCTGCAACCAATATTTCAGCGTCACTCACAACTTGCCACGCAGCAAAAACAATGTAGAAGGGTGGCACAATGTTCTCAACAATGTTGTTGGCTTGGGTCACCAAACATCAACAAAATGGCTCGCAAACTTCAACAGGAACAACACAACACCCAACTCCTCTGTCGGTAATTGGAATTAGGTTTAGCAGGATAGAAGAAAATGTACATCCGCATCAACGAGGCACTACACACTATGGTCTCGGATTACGTCAATCGAGATCCGGTTACATATCCGGATGATATTGCGCGTGTACATATAAACGTCGTGTCCCGTTGTAATAATTTTGACTAAAGATAATTAACGTATGATTTAAGAATAATTTTTTTGTTTAAAACAATCAAGTATAATAATGTTATGTTACATTTTGACCGTGACATTCTGTCCAGTAACATTTTGTCCACATGAAATTTTGTCCTAGTACCAATGGAAGTAGGGTTTCCAAAACGGTTATATCGTATCTGGTATCCGCGGTTAAATAATCTTTTATCCGTATCCGATATCCGCGAAAAAAATGACGGTTATTATTTTAAATTTAAATTTTAAAAAGGAAATTTTATAACAACGTTGGCTTGGAAAATAGGTTTTAAAAATTGGCAAAAAAATATAGCTACGCAATTATTTTTATTTTAAACTTCATTCTCTTTGTTTATTTATGCTGTGCTATCAGTTTTTTTTAATTTGTATAATATATTGGGCTAGAACTGAATTCTAGACCCAAAATCTTGCAAATGTGACGATATGTGGTGGCACATAACACGCATACCTAGCATTAAGTTTAGTTAAATAGAAAATCGGCAACATCAATTAAACAATAATAATTAAAAGTAAAAATAACAGAAAATAAAACATCTAAACTAAAACATAAAACAAGACAAGACGCAAGAAGTACCACATGAAAATTGACTCAAACACAACAGAAAAGCACAAAACGAACTCGAATGAAGTCGAAAAACTGTAGAAAATTTAAATAAGAGAGAATTCTAGAAAAAAACCCAAAACAATACATAAATATGGCGAAATCCATCATGGATGCCATTTAATACAGTTATGATGTCTTCAACTTCTAAATTCATAAAATCAATAAATGCAATTAAAATATATTTTTCAAAAACGCTAAATCGAATATTATTCAAACAAACAACTTTCCATAACTCTCCCCTTCTTTAAGGAACTGCCCATCTCTTAAACCATTCAATTCGTCTGAGTTTCTTTGTCGTCCCGTCACTCAATTACACCTGGCGTTCTGACAAAAACTTTGATATGAAAAAAGGACCTTCATACTGTAGTCCATCTTTGTCGCGATTTTGTGGTTCTTTCCGAACTAATACTTTCTCCCCCACCGTGAAACATCGATTTGTTCTCTTCTCTGTTTCCATCTCTTTCATTCGTTTAGCTGCTTTCTCACTGTTCTCTCTTACCAATATATGTATCTCAACTGTATCCAATGTCGTCTGAGGCAATGTTGAATGAAGGCTAATCTTCCTCCCAAAAACAATTTCAAATGGAGAAAATCCAGTCGCGCTCTGTTGTGTCACGTTGATACAAAATTCTACTCGAGGAAGTAACTCCGCCCAATTTCGCTCTCCTAGTCCACCTGCGAATGATGTTGCCAGCAAGTCTCTGACTGTCCGTATTGTTCTCTCAACTAAACCGTTAGATTGATGCTGATATGGTGAACTGAACTGTTGCGTAATACCCAGTCTTCTTAGATTTGTTTTTATAAAACCACTATCGAAGTTCTTCCCTCTGTCTGACAGACAATTTTGCGGTTTTCCGAAACGGTATATCCACTTCTCCAATATGGCTTTGAAAATCGATCTCTCGTCTTGTCTCTCCAGTGCGGTCAGACTGACCATTTTGCTAAAACGATCAATGATAACTAGCATATACTTGTACACTCCACCATTCTTCATGTGTGCTATATCAATGACCAACTGTTCTAAAAATTCTGAACTTATTATCGGCAACAATCGTTCCTTTGTCTTCTCCTGCACTATCTTCCTTCTGCAGCATATCTCACATACTCTCAAACAGTTTTGTATAGTTTCTTGCATGTTTGGCCAAAAAAATATGTTGCTCATATAGCTAATTAATTTCTTTACTCCAATGTGACACATTTCAGTATGTATTCCTTTAACTAACGTATTTGAGTAGTCTATCGGCACCAGGATGACATCTTTACCATTCTTCTCTAATAATAAAAACCCATCTTCTAATTTTATGTTGTTATGCAAATTGAAAGGAAATTTCTTTTTATTCAAGTCATCTTTTTTCTCTTCTCCCTGTAACACTCTTGTCATGTGAATGAAATCTACATCCTCTTGTTGCTTTTCTAAGAGTTTTGTCATCGACTCAGTCTTCTGTAATGAGCTGATATGTCATACTCTGGCTTTTTCTTCTTTTGCGTCTTCATGTCTAGTTTGGCATTGTGCACATAACTTCCCTTTAATCCTTGATATTCCGTCCGCATTTCCGTGTTCCTCTCCTTTCCTATATTGAAGATCGAAATCATATCCGGAAAGGTTGGCTAACCAGGTTTGGAATTGCGGGCTTATCAGTTTTTTTGTGTATTTCATGAAAACCAACGCCTTGTGATCCGTTCGTACTACAAATGACTTTCCGTATAGATATTGTTTAAAATACATTACATATTCGTGTATAGCAAGTAACTCCTTCCTAGTCACACAATAACCTTTTTCATGCGCAGTCAAGTGTCTCGACCCATATGCAATTACCACTTCAGTACCATCCTCTTTAGCTTGACATAAAACTGCTCCGATGGCCCCAAAATTAGCGTCTGTATCCAGAATAAAGTTTCTATCCATTCTTGGGTAATCTAGAATTGGAGCTTCACATAACTTTGTTTTAAGTAATTCAAAACTATTGTTGCAATCTTCTGACCAATTAATCTTTTTCTCACAGCCGGACGTAGCTGCATGTAGAGGTTCCGCAATTTTCGCATAGTCTTTTATAAACTTCCTATAGTAATTGGTCATACCTAAAAAGGATCTTAATTGTTTGGCGCATACTGGTATTTCTGCATCTTGAATCTCTTTAATCTTCTTGTCGTTCGTTTTTATCCCACTTACACTTACAGTGTGCCCTAGGAATGTCAATTCTTCTTTATACAGATTACATTTTTCTGGGTTAATTTTCAACCCCGCTAGTTGAATTCTTCTGAATACTTCCTCTAATCGGTTATTGTGTTCCTCTTTGTCTTTTCCATAGACAAGAATGTCATCGAGGTAGACAACAACACCCTTAAATAATATTCCATCCAACATTGAGTGCATCATTCTTTGAAACGTCGCAGGGGCGGTTGCTAGTCCAAAAGGAAGTCGGTTAAAACAAAACTGTCCTTGCCTTGTACTGAAAGCCGTGACCTCTTGAATTTCCTTCACCATTCCAACTTGATAATATGCTTGACCTAGATCGATTGATGTGAAATATTTTGAATCTGCCAGACAATCCAGTAGAAATCGTGTATCTGGCATTGGAAAAGATATCTTTTCCGTGATCGCATTCAACCCTCTATAGTCGACACACATCCTTATTGATCCATCTTTCTTAGCCACAATCACTAGTGGTGCGTTCCATGCACTTTTGCATTTTCTAATAACTCTCGCTTCTAATAAGTTTGTGACAAGTTCGTCAAGCTTTTGTTCTAAATGCATTGGTTGTCTTCTTGGCTGTAACATTACAGGCCCACCTACTATATTCATTTCATGTTGAACAACTTTCGTAAACCCGAGATCAAAAGTTGAAGCCATAAAAATACCTTTAAACTTCCGTAGCAATATGTCTAACTGTTCATTCTTCCTGCCTCCAAGCATTAATAATGCTTTCTCTTCTCGTTGTGAGTCCACATATGTCATCCCTACTTGTGACGCTTCAATATTGTCAACCTCTACCGGTCGAATACCAAATCTCTCCATTGTATCTACACCACCAATGAAATCTGGACGTATATCTTTGACAACTATAACATTAATAATTCTTTTTTTCCCATTCCAATCAGCTTCTATCGTCATTGCTCCTAACGGTGTTTCCATTCCCGTCGAAAATACTCCACAAAGAGAAATTGTGCTCTGCTTCAACCTCGGTTTCCCGATCTTTGTCTAACTTTTTTCACTCATAACTGATACTGACGCTCCAGAGTCCCAAAGCATGTCAATCGCCGTCATGTTTATTACAATCTTACTCCATTTTCTTCTGTCGTCTCATACATCTTCTGCATCATGTCGTCATTTCGCTTCTTTCTACTGATTATTGTGTCGACCCCACTGACGAAATGAAAGCAATGGGATCGTCCTTGTTTTTTGGTTTATCCATTGATTTTTTTATCGTTTCTTCGTAATTACTGTATAAATCTTCTGTGAAATCACCATTATTTCTTTCGTGATCTTCTTCGTAAATACATGCCACTCTCTTCTGATATCCATTTCTATTTTTAAGCAAAAAACAATCTCTGAATCCATGACCTTCTTTTCCACAGATTAGACATTTATCTTTCATAGGATATTCAAAACGCCGGTGCCCTTTTTCTCCATAACAAAAACACTGACCTGGTGTCAGTTTCACTGGATGAGGCGAATCTCTTCCTTTGCTGTCATTAAATAACCTTCTTGCAATATCTTTAAGCGATACTGTAGGTATTTTTCTCTCTGGTTCTCCTGTCTCATATCGTCCTCTATACCGCTCATTTTCATTCTTGTCTTCATTTACAATTGGTACAAACCGACCATTACCAGGTCTATTCCTCTCATGATTAATCTCTCGGTGTTCGTCACGTTGATGTGCAGTTGTCTTCACAATTGTTCTTTGGTCTCGTCTACTCTCGAATTTACCATTTTTCATCACTGATGCGTAAGAGTCTCTTCTTATGGCATCAATATTGAATTTATTGTCATTCGTCATCTCGATCTTCTCCTGAATTTTTGCCATATCCCTGGCATCTTCAAAACTTGTCACTTTCCCTGATAAGAATATTTCTTTTACTCTATCGTCTTTCACTCTGTTTGAAATAATGTCTCGAACAATCTGTTCATCAGACATTCTAGAGCTAAATACGCTTTTAACTAAACTTCTTACTCGTATTTCGAAGACTTGGAATCTTTCATCTCTCTCTTGCTGGATTTGAGCTAGTTCCACAATCTTGTTAGTAATGGTTTTCCTTACTGTAAAAGTTTCTATAAACCACTCTTTTGCCATTTCATCGGTCATCTTCGCTATTTTTGCCGCTTCCCATAACATCGATGCCGCATCTTTCAACAAAAGATCCAATGCGTCTACTAGACTTTGATCTTCTATTCTCAGCCATTCCATAATATCCTTTAGCCAAAGTTCGGCTTCAGATCCAACTTTTCCGTCAAACTTTCTTACATTAAAATTTAGCATCTCACGTGCTTGTTTTGACAAGGAATCTAACATATTCTTAGTTCCTTTCTTTTTTCCTATCGCATTGATTTCCTTGGCGTAGTCGCCAGTTATGATGTCTTCAACTTCTAAATTCATAAAATCAATAAATGCAATTAAAATATATTTTTCAAAAACGCTAAATCGAATATTATTCAAACAAACAGCTTTCCATAACTACTACAATAAAAGTTAAAAAATAAATAATTTAGTTTTAAAAAAAAATCCTAAAAAGGAATCAATAAAAAATGATTCTAAAATAAAAATTAAAATAAATTCGATATGGAATGTTCTGGAAATGCTCAAATCCATCATGGAGGCAAAGTGAATAAAAAATAATTCAGAAATAAAATTTCAAAAATATAAACAAAAATTATGGCACAAAAATTGCCATTAAAATCGTTAAAAATCAAAAAAAGAATGTTCTAGAATTAAAAAGTATTCGAGTTTGTTTTACTGCATCAATACACACACACGTACTCGCACACAGAAAATAGGTATATATAACGCCACATTCTCATCACAAGTCACTCTTATGCCAAAATTGTTGTAAAACCTTTATGCCAGAATTTTAAATGTTTTCAATGCCATATAAAGTAATTCAAGAGTTTTTGTTCTGATAGAAGTTCTCTTGAAGATGTTGAATTCTTGTTTTAAAGTGATGTTATCATTTGATATTCCTACCTCTCAACAGATTCTGAGAGAACTTTTTCGGTTTCTCCAAACTTCTGCACGAAGATCAGATCTCGTCTCTCTTGTGTATCACTTAATGCATTGGTGTTTCTAAAATATTATTATTTAAATGAAAAATTGCAGTAAATATAATTTTAGTTATGTATATACTTTAAATTTTTTATGTACTTAAAATTTTATTTATAAGAAATAAAAGTAATTTTGGTCAAGTTCCATATTAAACAATATTTTTATTTTTATAAGGTTATCCGGTATCCACCGGATAAATCCAAAATGTCTATCAGATAACCGCGGTTTCAGGAAATCCGGAGATTTGGAAACCCTAAATGGAAGTCATAGTTATTTTCAAAAAAATTGATTTTTTTTTTCATTAAGATTAACCAATAATTGTTTCATATTTAAGAAAAATATTTTTGGCTTTCAAACTGCAGTTCTTTGGGAACACATGATGTATTATACTTAAGGTTACCATACTTTTTTGGTGAAAATAAAAGACATCGAAGACAATAGAAAAATACCTGATAAAATTCATAAGTTTATAAGATTTATTATATCTTTTACAATTATTTTGCCTCACTTATTATTATTATAAAAACTTTCTATTTTTACTTTCTGATTTCTTTTCAATTGAGATTGTATTTATAACGAATTGACTGGGTCTTATGTGCAAAAACTGGAAATGTCACAGAAGCATAGAGAATGTTTGAGTAGACGAATGGGAATGGTAAATGAGTAACTTCCGCGAAGCAAAATATAAATGAAAGTAAAGTCAACTAACAATCCGTGGAAGATGGAGCTCAAAGAGAAGATCATCGGAACAAATGAGAAGAAAGAAAAACAGTAGTAAGAATTGTTACATTGTCGAAATAATTGATACAATATTATTGACTTTAAAAGAAATTTTGTGAACTTTACTTAAATGATAATTTTAAAAATAGCAAAGATGATGAATAATTTAATTTTTGTTTTCTATTATTATTTAGCAAAGGAAAAGACGTGGCTGAGAAGATACTGTAAAAAAATTAATATTGAAAGCAATATAGAATTTATATAAACATTATAAAATAAATCCCTAAAATGCAAATCCTAAAGGTAAGTATTTAGACGAAGTAAAATTATAAAAAAACATTACTCAACTGTGTGAGAAGCAGAATAAATTATTTACAATAAATCCAAAGTGATTGTTTAATTGAATAACTTAAATGATTGTCCAAAAATGCATTTTTAAACTACTATCGATATTAAATTTATTTATTCATTTTTACGATATACTACACAATGTAATTATATACTTTTGACTTTTATTTTCGTTGATTTTTTTATGATAAATTGTAATTTTCTAAGATATGAAGTATCATAATGGTACGAAAATGCCATTGAATTGTTTCAAAAATCAGAGTCTTTCAATTGATGTCAAGACAATGTCAAACAAAAATCCCAAATCAGGAATAATTTTTGAGAGAAATCCAGTTGCTATTGGATTTGCTGATGACATAAACTTGTGTTACAGCGATAAAGACTTTAAGCCGAATCCTGACATAATTGGATCGGGATTTTTCGCTAAAGTGTATATAGTACATATAATAATTTTGGTTTTTCTATATTGATACCGACTCCAGGTGTACCATGTTGTATTGAATTTGAAAATGGCTTTCAAAGTTCCTAAACCTACTCAGTCAATTAATAAATTTGTCAAAGAGATTAAATTATTAAAAAGCCTGAATCATGAGAACATATTAAAGTAATTAATATACTTTTTAATAACTGCTTTTTTAGTAATCAATTATAAGTAATTAAAAAATTTCTTTAACAAATTATAATGAAGTATAAAATATCTTAAAAAATAATAATAACAAAAATAAGAAATTAATAAGTAAAATAATAAATTAATAATAATAATATTAATAATAATAATTGATTGCTTTATTATAATTATAATATTATTATTAATAATTTTTTATTATTATTATTTATTTCTTATTATTAATAATTAATTAATAAGCGACAAATAATTAATAAATAATAATAATTAATTGCGTTATTATTAGTACTAATTTTTTTTATAATTATATCTTTATCTTATTAATAATAATAAAATAATAATAATTAATAAATAATAATAATAATAATAATAATAATAATAATAATAATAATAATAATAATAAATAAATAGAAAATAATAATTCATATCTCAACAAATTTCTTTTATTTAATCTGAACTGAATAAATATTTACATTAAATTCAAACCCATAAAAAACTTGATCTAAGATGAAACAATTGATTGATTTTATTGTAATTTTGTATTAATACTATTAAAATTTATTTCGCTATTGAAAATTGGTTCATAAATAAACATTGTTTGATATATATCGACATGAACAAATATTATCCTGATCAATAATTCATATTTTAGCACTCTTAGCAATACGTTTTCAAGCTGATTTAATTGTAAAATGCTTTTGTCTAATGTAAAATATTTTATTTGAATCCGAGATTCAAATTTAAATTTCAATATTAAGAAATCAAATGACTGTTGTGTTAGTTGATGCAATTTCTGATGCTATATCAAGCAAGGAATTCTGTCACATTTACTCATTCGAGTTCATTTAATTATTCCTGAAATCCACCATTTCTTATCATAAAATGACTCTAAATAAACCTAACTCAACCTGACTAATCACGAGGCCTTTTAAATCTAACGTACCCTTAAAATTGGACCCTTCAATCATCATTTTCAACTCTTAATTGACTCTAAATCGAGCTTGTCATTAAAATTTGACCCTTCATTCGAAATCTTTGACCCTAAATTGACCTTAAATTAACCTCAGTTACTTTGGCCTTAAATGACTTTGAAAAAAAAGTGGTTCACTGGGCTGATTACATACTACTTAGTTAATCAGTTAAAATTTTTCAATTATTGTGATGAGATGTTGGGCGGTCATTGAAATCTATAAAAATCTTATATGGTTGACTGAATGAATAATATTAAATTGGAAACATTTATATTGCTAATTCTGAGTATTGCAGCTTCAACATTTTCACTCAGTTCTTTCTTTGAAAAATTTTGATAAGTTAAATTACAGTACAAATAATAAAAGATTTCGCCGATTAGCCACGGAGAGCTTTTTGTAGAAGTTGAAATGACAGAAAAAATAAATTGAACAAACAAACAAAACACATAGTAAAAGATACATGTAAACTTTCGATATGTAAAAGTAATTTATAGAATAAAAACTTTGAAAAATTTTATATTTAGAAAAAAAATTTGCAGGTTAAAATTAAGATTTCAATGTTGAAGACACTGCTAAATTATAATTAAAATAAGATAAGTTGTCAAAAAGATAGAGAAAAAACAGAAAATGATGAAGACGAATTTCATTTTAAACGGTTAATATGAAATCAAAAAATGTTCATTTACCTTGATAATTAAAAAATTTGGAAAGAAAAACTTTAAAAGTAAAAAAAAGCTTCTAAACACATTCACCAAATTCGAAAGAAGATTACAAAAACTTAAAAAACTATTTTGTCTATTCTTTCCTAAATGTCTTAAAAAATAAATGTTTGGTGAATACTTTATTTATTTATAATTATAAAAATATCTAACTTACATTTTTACGAAATAAATCCAAATAAATCCAGATAAAATATCAAAAAATTCCTAAAAAAACACCTGAAATTTAATTATCAATGTTATATTATAATTGCTGGCTACCAGTAATATTTTAGAACTTGAATAATGATCTCATAATTATATAAAATCAAAATTAAAGTAATTTTTAGGACTTGAATTTTGATTATATATAATTATGAGATCATTATTCAAGTTCTAAAATATTACTGGTAGCCAGCAATTATAATATAACATTGATAATTAAATTTCAGGTGTTTTTTTTAGGAATTTTATGATATTTTATCTGGATTTATTTGGATTTATTTCGTAAAAATGTAAGTTAGATATTTTTATAATTATAAATAAATAAAGTATTCACCAAACATTTATTTTTTATGACATTTAGGAAAGAATAGATAAAATAGTTTTTTAAGTTTTTGTAATCTTCTTTCGAATTTAGTGAATGTGTTTAGAAGCTTTTTTTTACTTTTAAAGTTTTTCTTTCCAAATTTTTTAATTATCAAGGTAAATGAACATTTTTTGATTTCATATTAACCGTTTAAAATGAAATTCGTCTTCATCATTTTCTGTTTTTTTCTCTATCTTTTCGACAACTTATCTTATTTTAATTATAATTTAGCAGTGTCTTCAACATTGAAATCTTAATTTTAACCTGCAAATTTTTTTTCTAAATATAATTTAAAACTTCGTTTCTCAAATCAAAAATACGTCGCAATAATTTGCCGCGAGATAGCCATCTGACTTCAGTATGTAGTAATAACGTCTCTTACTCAGAGCCCATCTCATTACAGAGTATTGAAAAGAGACGACTGTTTAGGCTTTTGTAATTAATTACAATAACAACATCATGTAATACTTTGTGCAATTCTTCATCGATGTCTTTTGCAACTAGAGCTTGTCTATGTATCATGTAATGTTTGAATACTATATGGGAGCAATTTTTATTATTAACCATTTAAGTCCTTCATTACTACCTGTTAATGCTGCAGCACCATCTGTACAATCGGCGACACAGTGGGCCCAGGCAAGGTCATTTCCCTCAAAATATCTGTTAATAATTTCAAATGTTTTCTCTCCGGTTTTTCTTTCTTCTAACCTTTTACAAGATAAAAAATCTTCTGATGTCTTCTTCAAAACGTATTTCACATAAACAATTAATTGAGATATTTTAGTAATGTCTGTAGTTTCGTCAAGTTGTAGAGCAAACACAGGAGAGTTTTGTATTCGATCTAACAGAACTGATTCTATATTACGTGATATGGCGGAAATTCGCCGAGAAACGGTATCTTTTGATATTGGTATTGTTTTTAAATCGTTACCATATTTTTCTCCATGCATAATTGATGTCATTTTAATTGCTGAAGGAAGAATGAGGGATTCTCCAATGGTATGTGGTTTCAAATTTTTTTCTATTAAATATGAAACTTCTAAGGATGCTCGTAGAACATTTTCAGGAATTGTTGTATATGTTTTCAAAAATACAGTTTGATTTTTCATACTTTCAGGTCGTCTTTTAAAACAATTTTCAGATTTATTTGCAAATTCTTTATGTTTGGTTTTCAAATGTATTTTTAATTTAGCAGGTTTCAAACTTTCATTTGCTAATTTATCTGAGCAATTAACACACAATGGACATTCTTCCCCATTAACAACGCAAAATGTAAATCCGTATTTAACAAACTCTTGATATTTTCTCAATTTTTTATTCGATAACATAGTTTGTCCAATATTTTTTGAAGTAGCAACAGTGCCACTGGATTCATTTTTATTTGGGTTTTCATCCACACTCTTTCTAAGTTTAGTAGGTGTTGGTCCATCATTATTATTTGCATTGTCATTCTTGTCATTTTCTGGGCATTGGGTACCTATTTTTAGCCACTTATCCATTATGAGGGTATTAAAACTGAAACAAAATTATAAGTTTTCCTTTATTATAGTTTTAATATCTACAGTGGGTCACAGTGAAAATGATGCAGCACAGAATAAAATATTTTTTCGGGATTAATTACTATTTCAATATAATTTTTTGAATGATTTACTTACATAAATTATTAAGCCAGTTGTAATCTTCATATTAAACAAAAAAATTGTTATTAGTTTATTTACTTTGATTAAAAAATATTACAAATCCTATTATTTACCTAAAAAATCAGTTCCTAATAGGCTAAAGTTGATTAAAAATCTTTTTCATTTTTATTCAATAATAATTACAATAATATGTCCACTTTGATATAATGTAGTGTTATTAATTTAAAAAATATATTGTTTACACTGTAAACTTTACAGTACGTTTTATTTTAATTAAAAAAAAACAATCGTTACTGCATCAGATTCCCTGTGAGCCACTGTATATTAATTTTTTAATTAAATGTTATTATTGCACATCGAAAACACTACTACAATGTACGATAAAGAAAAAATAAATTAAATAAATACGTACCTCAATCGATGTCCGTACGAAAGTGAACAAAACTACCTAACTACTGAATGTATGAACGTGAACAAAACTAACGTACTACTGAATAGTTGAATACACTAGGGTGGAGCTTAAAAATTAAAAAAAGTATTTTTGAAAGTCTTACCCTCCTAATCTGTTCCTTATAATATAGAAACACTACATAAAAAGTTTGAATAATAAATTATTGTGTTTAGGGGTAGCTCAGGTGCTTCAAATTTACCAAAATTATGAAAATTACATAAATTCTCAATTTATTTGTAACAAATCAGTATAAATTTTTCAACACAATTAGATTGCAATCTCAGTTCAGTTTTGGGAAGAGTTCAGGGTGTCAGTTCAACAATTTCCAAATTTATTGTTTATGTGGTACTCCAGACATAGTTTGTTTCCTGCTGTCAGGGTACATTCGACGATGATTCTCGACAACTTGCAGGAGGAATTGTAACTGTGATTCATCGTGAGTTAACAAGCCGCTGTATTCCTGAATTAAGGCAACTCCACGTTCGGCATGATCATTTACTACTTTCAGTGACTTGACTGTTTCCTTTGCTTGCCTGAAATCATCTCTGTCCTCCCACAAATCAGGATCAACCGCGAGGAATCCATGTGGAAGTTCCAGCATTCGGAGCAGGGTCATTGACTTAGCTGTGACAAAATCTTCCAAGTTCTTGGTCTTAAAGGAATCGAGAGCAACTGTAATTCTCTTTGAATGGTCCTTATCTTGCTCTTCTTCGCTCTGCATTGCACTCACCATCAGTCTTTGTTGACGAATTAACGCGATCGTCGAAGAAAGCCAAGCTAACAAGTTCCTGTGACAGGTACCACAAATGATTGGAAAACTTATGTGATGTTTACTTTGAGATTGCAGAATGGATAGACGAGTATTCAAGCAGAGACTTGAGCAGCAGAAAGTCATTGTAAGGAGCACCGGATGCTTGAGGTGCAGAGATCCAGGCTTTCAGGTAGATGCGTACTGCAAACACACACACATCGCGTATTCCTCTTTCTTCTGCAGAAGTAAGTTTGAATTGAGCCTTGAACATCCAGATCTTTAAACTGTATATGACTTTACTCATCCAGCGAGCATGATGCATTGCTCCGGGCAACATGAATCGCACTCCTCTGGCAGGAGCAGCACCGAGAAAGACAATCACGAGTTCCAAGAATTCTTTATAATCGTCCCTCGGCTGGCTCTGTTCAAGATGCTTGATGGCAAAATCGACGGTGCTTTGCCTAATGTCTTCCACTAGATTTGCCACGTCGTCTGTTGCAATCCCTGGTTCATATTTGTCCGTTTCGATGAATGCCCAGTATTCCTGAAAGCGTTTGAAGAGTTGGACCACGGGAGAGGAGGTGGCTCCCATACAAACTTGGAAGACTGCACCAATAATTAGTTCCATAACGTGATGCCTGCAAGCCAGCGACAACAACTCCTTCTTAAGTTTCTGCTCTAGGAGGACACAGATAGATGCCATTTTTTATCAGCTCAATTAGTCTGAAAAAAATTAGAAAAGGCATTTTTATCAATCATTTGGCATTTGGAATCACGAATTTTACCATTTTAAACATGAAACATTAAAAACAGTTATTTAGCAGTGTTAACTCAACAATAATTGTATTAATAAAGTAGAGCAATATGCCTCAATCAAGCAAACATTCTGAATTGCCATACTGCTGCAACAATTCTAAAAATATTTGGACTCAACCAGTCAACCTCCACACTGCAATACACAGATTGTCAAATAAGGTCATACACATTACACAATCAAACACATACACACACAAATTACACATATTTGAAACTTTAAGATAAACCATAAACCTGTAACATGTGATACTACATTGTATAAATTTAAAAATAATTTCAAATACCTGGTTTGCTGTAGTGTAGTGTTGATGAAAAAATAATCACATTTACAAATTTATCACTATTTCAATCATTAATAATAAATAGAAACAAAAATTGTATTTCTTCTGCTTAAGTTAGCAAAATGGCTGTCAGCTTTGGTAGTCTATTGCACTGCCTCTAACCTGTGAATAAGTAAGCAAACCTACATGCATCAAGGGCAAAAGTTAGTTACTTTTATTAGAAATTAAAAAACACTAAGCTGATGCAAAAATTTTATGATAATAATGATAATTACGTAATATCATAAGTTTAGTTTTATTTTGTTTGAATGAACAATTCCAGCTATTATTGATTGTAATGATTAAAAATGATTAAAGCCCCCTAACCAGTAACCACACGGCTTGTGAAATATATTTTACACTGAAAGAATACAATTATGGACCCGTCGGATTCTGACGACCAGAGTGCTGGAAACTTCACCGTCATTGAGCTACCTCTAAATATTGTTCAATTGTGCTCATATGTTTTCTGAATTATTATTTCATAAATAGGAACAAAATTAGAGGGTAAGAAGATCATATTTCAAAAGTTTAAAAATTAGCTCCACCCTAGAATACACCTAATTCCGAAATTTAGTAACTTCTATAATCTAAAAAAAATCAATAATCAAAAATTTAAGTCTTAAAGTTACTTGAAATTAAAAAAATTACCTGAAAAATATTTTTAAGAAATTGAATAAATGAAATTGAATAACTTCATTTTCACGCAAATGGTGACTCACCTCAACTGGTGTGCACACCAACGTGAATTATAGAGGTTACTAAATTTCGGAATTGGGTTTATTCTAGTAAACTCA
>CAUHTR010005306.1:0-19418 GCA_959609185.1 Schmidtea polychroa | reverse complement strand
GACAGATGTTGCTAAAATACCATTTACAGCTTGTTATGTAATAAAATAGTCGCGGCTTGTTATGTAATAAAATAGTTTAAAATAAAATAATTTAAATCGCATATCCTTCTCACTTATATTCCCTCGATTCCCAATATTCCATTAATTAATCACTTATATCCCCCCGATATTTAATCAATTATATTCCGCCGAGTTTGATTAATTATTCACTTAAAACAACCCCCACAAATATTTTTTTTTAAAAGTTTTTTTATTAAATTTATGAATTTTATGAAATAATTTTAAATAAATTCAATTAATATATTTCCATTCTTATCAACCTTCTTCTTATCTATGTCCATTCTCAGTATTTACCTTTCATGATCCATTAATGAATTATTCTACCAATTATTTTCACCCATTTGAATTTATCATCGAGTAATGAATAATTTCCTCACTTTAATGAAGATTCTTACCACCTTTAATTGTTAATTTTATCTAAGTTTAAAGAATAATTGTCTTTTCATTTTACATTGCTTGCCACATTCGAATAAGACTTTTTATCGAAATTATGATAATTTGACTAATTCAATGAAAAATTTGAATGAGTTAATTCGTTTTATTATATATACTCTGAGTTTATCCGACAAAATATTCTGTCCCCCTATGGGTATTGCTCACAGGGGTACTACTCACATTAGTAGTGTGTTTATATCCCTAACGACCACAAGCCTCCCACTGTTTTCATGTTTTATACCTATTTTTCCCCCATAAACGTAAAACAAAACACTTAAAACCCCTAAAAACCTATATCTTTTAATTTCTTTATTCTGAAGACATTTTGGTTTCAAAATAAAGACTTAAAAAAAACAACAAAAATATTAAAAAAACAACAAAAATATTAATAAAACGGGGAAAAAAATACTGATAAAACTATGAAAAACGTTTGTCGGCTTGCGGTCGTTAGGGATATAAACACACTACTTGAGGATGTCAACTAGCAAGTTGCTATTTGACTAATTTATGAAAATAGTAAAACTGCTCTGAGAGGACAGTGGTATTTTTTTTTTTTTTTTTTTTTCACTGTCCTCTCAACAGTTTTTTTTGATCCGGATCATTTTTTTTTTTTTATTTCAACCTCTTTCGTTAATTACCGGTTCGCCACCATCACCCGTTTCAATATATTTTTTTTCATATTTATGTTTAAAAATTAATTAATTAATAAATAAATAAAATAAACAAGATTTATTTCCTAAGATACCCACACTATATATTTTTTAATATTTATTTTCAAAAATTATTTTCAATATTATTTTCAAATTTTTAATATTATTTTATGTTGAAAAAAAACTAACCTCAGATGTGATTTGAACCACTAGCATTTGAACCACTGTGCCAGTCTAGCCCACTGCGCTATCGGAGTTCGGATTTTTGTCATTTTTTAAAATTTTATTATAAAAATGAATAATATAAATCTTAAAATTCAAGAAAAAAATAAATTAAATCTTGATTATAATAAAGAATTTACTCATGAAATAAAAAAAATCGATATTTTAAAAATCTCTCCAACTTCAGGATCTATTGCAAACTTAAATCGTAGGGGTGATATAGTTTTTCAATCTCTTCAAACATCAAACCCAATAGATATTTGTAATGCCAAATTATATTATAAAATTGAATTAGAAATTGAAGCAAACAAAGATATAACCCTAGAAAATAATTTCTTTCCAAATTTATTCTCCAACATGAGATTAAAACTAGGATCATCAGAAATTGAAACTGTTTTGCATCCAGGAGTATATTCTACAATGTTAAATTTTATTTTAACTGGTTGTGATTATAAAAACGAATATGGTGAATTAACAGGTTGGATTCCTGATGTTAATAAAGGGGATTTAGATAAAGATGGTTTAGATATAAATTATGCTTACTATAAAAGAGTTGAACTTTATAAGTTGAAAAAATTTGAAGGTTATTTTGAATTAAAACACTTGTTCGGATTCCTTCAAAACTATAACCGGGTGCTCCATAATGTTTTTATAGAACTCATCTGTAATAGACTAGAANGTTCTATGGAGCTGCAGATACAAAAGCTAAATTAAAAATATCAACACTTGAATTGCATATACCTGAATGGACATTAAATCCACATTCTGAAATCAAACTCCTTGAAAGATTAAATTCCAACAAGTCTATAAATGTAAATTATTTAAATAGAATCTGTAGTGAATTTAGTATGACAGAGGGTTCAACATATTCTATAAAGGTGGCAAATTTAGCATACCGACCAAGATATATCTTGATTGGATTCAAAGAAACAGATCCATCATTTCAAAAAATAACAATCTATTTATTCAAAAGATTGCTGGTGATAAATTAAAAACAATCCAAATTCAATTAAATAATTCTTATTATCCTATAAATAGAATGGAATTTAATATTGAAAATAATGAAAACATATTCCCATATCTAAATTATATTGAAACATGTTATGATTTCAAAGTTGAACCACAATTAAGTTTAGAAGATTTCAAAAATTTATATTCTATATTTTGTATAAATACCTCCGACCAAGATGATCGATTGGCTATAAATAATGTGGACATTACACTTCATATAACAAAGGATTCTAATTTTAAAGCTAAAGTATATACGTTAATATTAGAAGAAAAGAAAATAGAAATGAAATTATATGGTGGAAAGATTTCAATTATTGAAAATGTTAGGGGAGATTCTTCATAAGTAGATTCCCCCATAAAAAAACTTTTAAAATGAGTAAATATTGGACATGTGAAAGTTGTAATTGTCAAGTTACAAGACATCACAAAGCAAGTCATCTCAAAACTAAAAAACATACGAGAGTTGATATTACAGGAGGTGATCTACAATCTTCAAAAACAACATCTACAATATTAAAACCTTTTACTACAGAAAAATATCCAGGTGAAAGACATTTATTCCGTCACAATTATACTGGGCCAGGAACAAGATTAGATATTAGATTAGATGAAAATAATAATCCCAAACAAGGAGAAGAACCAATAAATAGAATTGATCAAGCAGCTTTAAAACATGATATTGCTTACAATTCAGAAGATCTTAGAGATAGACATGTTGCAGATGTGAATTTAATACATGATTTAAATAGTATCCAAAATCCATCAACCCAAGAAAAGATTCAAAGAGCTCTAGTTAAATTAGCAATGAAAGGTAAGATTTTCATAGGAGCAGGACTTCCTAGAAAAGCAAAAGATGTTGCTAATAAAAGGATTATTGAACAAGCAGACGTTGAAAGATCCCTTGAGAATCAACTCTTTGAGAATAAACCCTTACAAACCCCAACAGAATCACAAATAAAATATGCCAACGAATTACACCATGAATTTAGAAAAATAAAAAATATTTAAAAGTTCAAGTACATGAAAAAGATCAAACATGGTCTGCTGATTTAGTCTTTATGCCCAAATCATCAGACCCTGAAAAATATAAAATAATTTTAACAGTAATAGATTTATATACAAGATTTGCTTTTGCAAGGTGTTTAGAAAATAAAACAGGATATTCAATTACAGAAGCATTTGAAAATATATTTGAAGAATATCAAAGAATTCCAAAATATTTATGGTGTGATAAAGGAACAGAATTTTATAACAAAGTTTTTACAAAGTTTTTAAATGAAAATGATATTAAATTATATTCAACAGAAAACGAAGGAAAAGCAGTTGTGGTTGAAAGATTAAATAGAACATTAAAAAATAAAATGTGGAAATATTTTACTGCTATTGGAAAACAAAAATGGAACAATGAATTGTTACAAAAGATTGTAAATGAATATAATAATGATGTACATAGTTCTATAAAATCAACACCTTTAAATGCTTCCTTGAATCCTGAAACAGTTAAAGTGGTAAATATTGAAAATGATGTTATTGTTGATACAACCCCTATAAAACAAAAATTTAAAATTGGTGACCCGCGTAAGAATATTTAAATATAAAAATAAATTTGAAAAAGGATTCACAGCAAAATGGACAAATGAAATTTTTATTATAAATAAAATACATCATACAACTCCAATAACATATGGTATCATCAATTTAAATAATGAAAAAATATTAGGTAGATTTTATAATAATGAACTACAGAAAACAGATTTTTAAGTCGACAAGCCCTAAAACAAACTTTTCCATATTTCAGCTTCTTCTCTATCCAAAATAAATATAATTATATTTTTCTTTCCAATGATTATCAACAAACATATCAAACATATTCTTATCAGGTTCAACATTTGAAAATAAATCATTATAAATCATATTCTTATCACGGCGATCTAATTTAAAAAATATAAAACAATTGGAATTATTTCTTATAGAGTTTTTATCTAAAGCATAATAAGTTTGAGATATATAAATAACATTACAATTATTATGTCTACCTCGTGTAAAGTAACTCTTTTGAATCTCTTGATTTTTCATGTTAACAACATCATCAAATATAACTAGATTCTTTTTATCTTTAGGAAGTAAATCACAATGCAAAACATCTTCAGGTTTATTAGAGAATAAAACTCTAATCCCATAACCCTCCCTCTGCCCCTCATCTTCACAGATGTTATCATTTTTATTACTAATATCTGATTCTAAAATCTTTTCCTTGTACCAATCAACCATATCACAAGGTTGAAAAACTTCTTCAGGATATGTATGTTGATTTTTAAAAATATCAATTATAGCTTTTTTAGTTAATTTATTTTCAAATCCACATTTCAAAAGTTGTAATTCTGGTTGGTTAATGGTTGTAGAATAAAAGATTAAATTATTATAATCTAAAAAACCATCTTCTAATAACATCCTCAAAAGAAGAACATTCTTTCCACATCCAGAAGATCCAATAATTAAGCATCTAAAATTATCAGGAAATACTTTATTATTAAATTTACTCTTATGTCTATTTAAAATTGGTTTCCAAATATCCATTTTATTTATTATAAAATGACAACACAAAACCCTACAGAGGAATCTTTGCAAGAATTAATAAATTCAGACAAGAATAAATCAGTAGTAATCTCTGGTAAAAAATATTTTATTGGAAAACATGTAAAAGAACAAGTTAGAGCGAAGCTCCACGATGCTAAAGAAGGTGGCTTTCTTCCATTAGCTGCTTTAATACCTGCAATCATTGCTGCTTTATCAGGTGCTGCTGGAATAGCTGGAGGAATTGCAACTACAGTTCAAAAAGCTAAAGAATCTCAAAAGACAGACCTAGAAAAAGAAAAACTACAAACTGAAATCGATTCAATGAAGAAGGGGACTCTGTCCAAAGGTGTAGGGCAAGCTAAAGGGGGAGTGTCCGTTGGAAAGGGTCTCTATCTTAATCCATATGAGGGGAGTCTGCAAAAGTCTCAGGGAAGGGGTCTCTATCTTGATCCTTATAAAGGCCGTGGTTTAAATGATTTTTAAAAAATCAAATTTCATCATCTGAATCTTTATCTTCAAAAGATAAAGATGATTTTAAAAAAATATGTAAATCTTTAAAGAATGGATGTCTTTGTAAAATTAAAAATGGTAAAGGTTTATACTTGAAACCCTTTCCAACGGATCCTTTACCAAAATGATACCATTTTTAATACCATTAAAATGGTATATGAAGAAAGATTAGCACTTTTAAAAATATTACAATCAGAACAAGATAAATATAATAAAAAAGATACAACTCAACACGCTGAATCTATAATATTAAATGAGGTAATAACACAACAACAGGGGCCAACAATTAAAGCTATAAAAAGAGTTGGAAGATTTCAATGAGCAAGCAAAATTTAAAGAGTTAGAAGATAAAAAACAAAAATAAAAGAACTAGAGTGGCAGGATAAAGAAAAAGAATCCAGTGAAAACCATCCTGAAAGAAATCAAAGAAACGCAGAAGAATTTCTAATGTGGAAGAAGAAGAAATGTTTTTAAAAACAAAACCTCTTAAAGTTGATCCTAAAATTAGAGATGATTTACCTCCTTCAATTAGACCCACATTTAATACTAATACTGAAGGATATCAAATAATAACAATTAATAACAAAACTTTACTTTATATTCAAATTCAGAAAATAAATCACGTATTCATTCACAAAATGTTTATAATAATGAATATTTAGACTTTGAATTTACAGATGATTTTTATAGATTACTTTGTGGATATTCTTCAGATGATGTTGAAGAAATTAAAAAATATTTAAATTTAATAAGATTAATAAGAGCTAGTTCTAAAGCAAAATATATTCAAGATTTAAAGAATTATTTAAATAAAAATGAAAAGGGTTATGTTGTTACAGAGGAGAGGGATTGGATCCCATCAATCTTTTTATTGAATTAAGAAAACTATTAGCTGCAAGGAAAGCAGGACATAATAATTTAGATTCTGATATTTTAAAGATTTCTAAAGATTTGTTAAAACAAGGAATAATTTCAAAGATAAATTTAATAAGTATACGAAGTTATAAAATATGAAGTTATAAAATATAAAATGACTTGTCCTTCAATATTAGATTTTTTAAAAACATTTGGAATAAATGCAAAAACAAATTTTGATTTAAAAGATTATGCAAATTATTTAAATTTAAAAATTAAAATATTAATGAATGATGAATTATCAAGTCTGGAGAGTCCCCTGAATATAATAATCAATTATCAAAATTCAAATGAAAAAGGATCTCATTGGGTTTGTATATATAAGAAATCTATCTACTTTGATTCTTTTGGGATTAAACCTACTAAAGAAGTTGAAGATTATCTCTTGAGGGGTTCTCCGATTGATTCCCCAAATGGTTATACTTTTAACTCTTTACAAGTTCAACCTTTGAATACTAAAATATGTGGTATTTTAAGTTTATATGTTTTGTATAGATTGAATAAGGGAGAGGGTGAGGGTCAGGGCCAGGGGCATACGCAGGATTTTGAATCTATAATTCAAGAAATTTATAATGATCTAGAATCTCTACTATAAGGATTTTTACTATAAGGATTTTTACTATATGAATTTACTACTAAAGAAATGGAGCTTTCACAACCCTCCGGAAGATAATTTAAAAAAAATGGTAAACATAATGTCAGATAAATATTCAAGAACTTTATCTATAAATTCAAAAGAATCAGACTTTACTATAAACTTTCAAGATTCAATTAAATTAGATCAAAATTTAAATTATGAATTGGGGCTATTATGGTTTTGTGCTTATAATACTATTTTTAATATAACTAAAGATAATAATAAATTTACTATTCAAACTCGTGATGGGCATAAACCAGAAATTATAACAATAGAAACCTGGGGCATATGAGATAAAAGATTTAAATGATATACTTTCTAAAAAAAACAAATGAAGGTATTAAAATTAAAATGGATATACCAACTTCAAAATGTGTAATGACTTTGAAGAATATAAAAATTAGTTTTTTAGATAATTGTTTCTTTCACACAGTTTTAGGATTTAAACCTATGGATATAAAAATAAAAGAAGATAAAATAATAACATCAGAAAATATTATAAAAATAATAAATACAAACACAATAAATATTCATTGCGATTGTATAACTGGTTCTTATAATAATGGTAAACAAACAAATGTTTTATATTCCTTTCCCTCAAACACAGTTCCTATGGGATATAAAATAGTTGAAAGAATGAATCCTCCAAATTATTTACCTTTATGTAGAAATATATAATGAATATTAATTTTAAAATTCTTAATCAAGAAGGAGAATTGATTGATTTTAATGGAGAAGAGATTTCAATGTATTTACATTTGAAACAGGTTTGAAGATTCATTTTAAATTATTAATAAATGAGTTGTAAAGTTAAATACTAGCATATTAAATTCTAAAGATAAACAAATTATGAATACTAAATTTAATACAATATATAATATAATAAATGAGATGATTACATCATTTAATAAAAGAATTTCAAATTTAGAGTCTCATGGAACACACATTAACACCACACATAGTATTAGAAAAAGAGCTGCTGAATTAGAACAGAATAAAACATTATTACCCCATACATATAAACATTTTATAGAACCAAGTTTAATAACAACAAACAGTAAAGAATGGGATGTTTTTATGGTTGTAAAGATTATTGATCCTTATTTCTTTTTGTTTGATGATGATAATGAAAGAATGAAATGGTTTGTGAAATGTGATTATAATAGTAAGCTTGAAAAGGGTGATGTTATAATGACTAGTTATGATTTTACCACACGGAGATTGGTATGTTAATACTCATTCACATGGACTACATAAAGTTAAAAGTAAGAATATTATTTTTAAAAGCACACTTGTACAATATATAGATTTAATATTTTATGAAAAAAAGGTTGATGTTGATGAAGTTCGTAAAGCATTGAGAGAATTGTATAAAGATATCCTCTCAACAAGAGTTTCTTTTGATATCCGAGTATTGGTACCAGATGGTGCTCAGAAGAATAAAGTCTTATTTTTTTAATTATTAAAATGGAAGTAAGAGAAGAAAAAATATATCCAGAGGTCCCCCCAGAATTGAGATCATCAGGATATTATTCTTCCAAGGCCTCGGCTCCCACAGAACTTGAAATTATGAGAGTAAAAGAATTTAAATCAGAAACCTTACATTTACAAGATTTATTAAAGCATTATAAAAAGGTTAAAAATAGATGGAATAAAGGGGAATACAGTTTTAAAAATTATAGGTTATTCTTTAGGATTTACATCTGCAATATTAACAGTTATTTTACCTATAACTTTACCAGTTTTAACAATAGCACCTGTAATACTTGGAAGTATTTCTGTAGCTGATGGTTTCTTGACTGAAATAGTTTCATTATCTTATACTTCTAAAAAGAAAAGTTTATATCGTGAAGTTTGTTTATCAATAGAATTAGGAATCTCTAAATTATTTTTATTTCAATTAAAAGCTTTGGAAGATGGAATCTTAACTGATGATGAAATAATGAAATCAAATCAAATAATACAAGATATTAAAAATAATATTAATAGATTAAAAAGTGCTAATGTTATAACTAATGAATATTCTAAAAAAATTAACGAGAGAAGTGGCTAAAGAATCATACATAAAAAAATTTATTGCCCTTCAAAAGGTTGATGTTGTCACTCTTAAATTAATTGTTGACATTTTTAAAAGAAAAAAATCATTTGATAGAATCTGATGTTAACTTTTCGAAATTAGTTTTTAGAACCTCTTTATGATCTTTAAATTCTTTATCACTTAGACCTTTTATATATTCAGGATCAGTATTAAAATATTTAAGTTCTAAACATATAGGATTAAAAACTTGAGAATATAAAGGTTTCTCAATTCTCTCAGGATAAATGATTTCAACATTATAAATATCAAGATCAGTAATCTTTGTACCATATAACTGATTCAATCTATCAAGATTTTTTATTATCGGTATTAAATTATTTCCTATAGGAAGAGTTGTCTTTAAATCACTTAGTATGAATCTTTTGTCACCATAATTTGATAATGATACTTTTTGGGATTCTATCAAGTAAATATCATGCTTTTCACTTTTAAGTTGATGTATTTCATCAATTTTATCTTTATGATTTGGATTCAATGTATCTATATAATCTTGATGAGAAAGATTCTTTGCTACACATCTCTGAATTCCTTTACATCTGTTATCCTTTACAGGTTTTTCTCCCTGTCCGTCAGGTCCTTTAGGGAATATAGGATATCTATGTGTAATGCTTTCTTCTGTTTCTGGGGTTTTAAATATAAATGTATGTTCTTCAAATTTAGGATTTGTAAATGTTTCATATGAATATTGTTTAGCACGAATAAATATTCCATTTTCTATAGAGTAAAAGGTTTTTCATCTTTAAACGAAAATAATTCTCCAGATGAATTTATTAAATTTGAAAGTATAGGATTTTCAGAGATATCACTTTGTAAATCGTGAGTTCTTATTGTTAAAAAACATTGAATCTGTATCCATTGCATGCATTGATATATTAGAACCATATATAGGTTGTAAGATGTTATAATATGTTTCATACATTTGTAATTTTGAAAGTTCTAAAATTGTAAACCCTATAAATATTGGTTTGTTGTATGTTTTCTCAAAATTCTTTAGTTCTATTGCAGTAAGATTTTCAGAAAATACTTGTGCGTTTTTAAATGTAGGCTTTCCTAGCATACGATTATAACGGGCTATATCTTTCGGGGTATTTGTTAGGAGTTCAATATGAGTATATTTATCAACATTCTCCATTGTCTTCCAAAGACTGAATTGTTTAAAAGTTTATAATTATTGTCTTTTAAAAGGTTACCTTCTCTTTTTGCAATGTTTCGACAACGAATGTTCTCCTCGATGAAAGTCTTCATGAATGCTGCTTGTTTAAATCTTATGACACTATGAACTTTTTTTAATATCATTCCTTGTGAAAGATAAAACTGGAGGAGTCTATAGTGACAAAGATAATAAGTTCGATCTGTTTGATCACAAAGAAGTTTCATTGTTGGAGGTTTATCTTGTGAGATTTGCCAGAGTGAAAGTTCGTTGATATCAATCTTTCTTCTTATAGGAGCTAAAGGGAAATGTCTTGTTCCTGATTTTATATCATCTGGGTAGTCGAGGTCACATTCTACAAAGTATCCTATTGGAGAATCTTTAGGAGTTGAAAGTATTTCTTTCATAAGGTCTTTAAGGGGCATTCTTCTTCTGAGGGGCATTCTGGAGGATATATTTCATGAAAGTCACTCATTGGTAAATATTGAGTCATAATTCCTGAATATAAAGCTGTTTGCATCTATATATAAGTATAAATAGAGGATTTTTCATTCCTTCTAATACTTCTTTTAGTTCCTCATTGTTAAGTTTTATATATGGATCAGGGTGTTTAGAGATTCTTCTGCTAGTAGTTATTGCATTTCTAGCTTTTATTTCTCTATTCCCCATTACTGAAGATACTCCTTCTCTAATGTTTGTTTTAATTTGATTTAAACATATCTTGGTCGGTTAAAAGATCTATAATTTTATCAGATTCTGGAAGATCTGAAGTCCAAATGGTATATAACATAGTATCCCAAGCTAAGAAGGAGCTGTTATATAATTATAAGGTTTAAGAACAAAAGACTTTGTAAATTCTTCAAAGCAATCTGCTAGAATATAAACATCTAGGGATAAGTACATACTTGTATATTCTCCTAAAGTTTTACAGTTGAAAAGATCCCTCATTTTATTTGCTCGAGAATATTCTTGATTTGTAATATGAGATTTTTGAAGTTGGGAATAGAAATCTTCTTTCTCTGGTAATTTTGTTTCATTATATTTTTCAAATGAATCAACATAGTCATAGGGATATATTCCTTTTGCTAAGCATGTAGGATATTCTTCTGGGGGGATATTATTTTTTTCCAAGAATTCTCGAGTGATTTTAAAATTTTCTGCTTTCATTGTTTTAGCTATTCCATCTAGAGACATTTGGAGAAGTTTAACGAGTCTATAAATTTTAATTTCCCATATTCAACTGATTTATATTTTTCCTTTGTAAGTCCTATAAACTTTGAAAGAGTTTTTAGCATTTTCTGCTAAATGTTTAATAAATAGATGTATGTCATAACCAAAAGATTATGAAATATAACTGGTACAAATTTAGGAGTATGACAATTAAGATTACAATTTCTATGGGCTGCTCCTCGATAATTATTTTCCTTTTTAAATGATCGTGATCTATAACTTTATCATCAGGAAGAATGTCTTGTTTACACATCCAACAGTTGGAAGTATTTTCATATTCTTGTTGTTGTTGATTAGAAATTTTTTGAGGATACTTTGTTTTTAATATTTTAAATATTTCATGTTCTAGATCATTTATACTTTTAGTAAAATGATTTAAAACATCTCTGAAGTTCCTTGAAATGCATATTCTCTAGATTCTATGAGTTCAGGATAATTACTTTTAAATAATAATTTATAAGCAGATGGTAATTGTTTAGTTTTTTTAACACTATTAGGTTTATTTCTTTTTCTTAGAAAGGCTTTCATCCTCTCTGGTTTCATCTTCTGTTTAGAGGCTTTCCATTCATCCATGAGTTTATATTTTTCTATTATTTTTAAATATTGCATAATTATATCTTGTTTACGATTTATAGATTCAAAGTCTCCATAGACAACTCCTAATGTTTGTAATAATTTGAAAAGTTTTTAAAATACATCCTGGGATCTGTAGGCATTCTAATTAAAGCTGGATCATCTTTTTCACAAAATCTTGCATGTTTAATCATAGAGTTTTTAGTTGTTGAATAATGAAGACATCTTTTACATGTTCCTCTCCACTAGTTGGATTCTCTGGTGATGTAAAAGCGTGAAAGTCTTTTATTAAAACATAATGTTGATTATTTCCTTCTTCCAAGATTAAAAGATATAATCTCCCTCGTGCTATCACTATCAGAAATATAAATTGGAATAATATCTTTCCTTCCATGTCCCCATCCTTTAACATGTTCATAAATATTAAGTTTAAGATTATTTAGTTTTTCAAATTCTGGAATGTCTTCTAGTTTCATTGGGTGTGTGAATCCCTTGGGAAATATTAATTCATTTTCATATTGTTTGTATTTTGAAACTCTTTGAGGGTTTTCAGCTTGAGGATGTAAATATGCAAGTATTGACCACATGAAACATTTGTTATCCTTATTCTGTACATTTATAACAACCCTAGATCTAAAGGGTGTTTGAATATAAGATTTAGGATTAGGTGGTAATCCTCTCCAATAATCAATCACTAAAGTTTGGAAAGAGTTGAATACTAAGTTTGAATCTCCTAATTCATTTTCAACCTCTTCTTGTTTTGCTTCTACTGCTTGAATTATTTCTTTGATGCTTTTATTAAATCCTCTAGTTGAAAATAAATATTTAAAAGGTATTCCAATTTCAACATCTAAAGGAGTTGTCTTTTCTTCTGGTCCTCTCCAATATTTTGCTTTGATTGTAATTTTATATTTTATAACATTATACCTTGTTGGTTTATAATTTTTTAAAGCTTCAGTGAAAGAATTTTTAATAATTTTTTTATTTCTCCTTATATATTCTCCAGGGGTTGCAGGTCCATTAATTTTTAATTGAAATTCATCTATATGATTAAAATCATCCCAGTTGTATTTTTCTCTTTCAACATGATCAGGTTCTCCTTCTGAATGACATTCTTCAACGTCAGAATTTTGTTTTTTATTTTTACATTCTTTTAAATGTCTTAAATAATAGAAATTTAGTTTTGTTGAAAAGTTACAATGAGGACATGTAAATATTTCTCTATTTTTCCCGATACAATTTCAAATGTTTATTATATCCAGAATGTAGAAATCTTCCTTTACATTTAGTACAAACTTTTGAATTTGTGTCATTAAGATTATTTTCTTTTAGTAAGTGAGCTTTCGATTTATAGTGAGAAATTAATCCTGTTTTATTTTTAAAAACTTTATTGCAAATATTACAATTCATTTTTAGAAAAATTTTTTTACTGGATACGTTGTTTTTAAATTTAAATTTTTATATATTTATTTTTATTTTTTTTTTTATTTTTTTTTTTTTTATTTTTTTTTATTTTTTTTTTTATTTTTATTTTTTTTTTTTTTTTTTATATTTATTTCTAGCAGCTTGCCAAGCTATCGACCTGCCAAGCTGTCGACTTACCAAGCTGTCGGCTTGCCAAGACCGCAGCGATTGCATCATCGACTTGACAAACTATCGACTTGATAAACTGGCCTTGATAAACTAGCGACTTGATAAACTGGCGACCTGCAAGTAGTGTGTATCTATCCCTAACGACCGCAAGCCGACAAACGTTTTTCATAGTTTTATCAGTATTTTTTTCCCTGTTTTATTAACATTTTGTGTTGTTTTTTTAATATTTTTGTTGTTTTTTTAAGTTTTTTTTTTGAAAGCAAAAGTCTTCGGAATAAAGAAATTAAAAGATATAGGTTTTTAAGGTTTTAAGTGTTTTTTTTTACGTTTATGAGGGAAAATAGGTATAAAACGGGAAAAAAATAGGTATAAAACATGAAAACAGTTGGGAGGCTTGTGGTCGTTAGGGATAGATACACACTACTCACATTCAACATGTCGCAAGGGTACTGATCATAAAGGTATTTAATACTTTAATTTGAATGATTATTTAGGCAAATTTGTTTAAGGCATTCATTGATAATTTTAGAGTTGATGGATTTAGTAAATATTCAAGTAAATTTTCTATAATTTTATGAACTTCTATCATTTTTGTGAATTTCCATTATCGTTTGATCATAATTCTTCAGCTATTCCAATCATTTTCAAGCATATTACAACCTAAATTTCTGTATACCAAAATAATTATCAAGTAAATTTAAAGTCCCTGATAAAGTTTAACTGGTTTCTTAGCTTATGTTTTTTAAAGATATCTATCAACGGTGGGCAAATGCGGCTCTTAGAGCCGCATGCGGCTCTTCGTTGAGTAAACTGCGGCTCATTGATAATTGAATTTTTGATAATTGAATTTGAAAATTGAATTCGATTTTTTATTTTGAAATTTTTTCAACTGAATTTTAAAAAAAAAATTTTTTGTTGCAATTGTATTTTCATAAATGTTAAAAATTAACGAAAACATTGTTTTTCACATTTTACTGCTTTTTAAAATTATTTTGTAGTAGGCGGAGCTTTGTTATAACAACGAGAGAGAAGCAATGAAAATAAATTTAGTGAATTTAGTGAATTTTGATTAGTTAGTATTTTTGTTTGTACATCTATTGCGGTCGTTAGCCACAATTAGCCGTTTTTGTCCCGCTTTGTATCTTCTGACGTAAAGTAAAGAAGAAATTTTAGACCTAGTAGCTCTTAAGAAACAACTCGCGGTATTGATGTCAAAACTGCGCTGATGTAGTGATGGACAAGTTTGAATTGGCGCGTGTAAACTTGTAAGTGTTGCGACAGACGGAGCGCCTGCAATGATGGGGAAAAATCAAGGTTTCATTGGGCTTTTAACAGAGATCCAAATATTCCTCATTTCTTATCTCTTCAATGCATCATTCATCGCGAGCATCTCATAGCGAAGTACTTTAAATACGAAAATGTGTGGAAGATTGTTTTGAAGATTGTGAATTTAATTAGAACAAATGCAAACACATCGTCAATTTAAAAACTTTTTAGAAGAATTAAGATTAAATGATGAAACAGATGAATTGTCCAATGATGTCTCCTTATGGTGTATTGTTAGATGGCTGTCAACTTACAATGTTTTTGGACCGTTTTGTGGAACTCCTAAATCCTATCATAATATTTACCAAGAAAAGGAATAGCAATCCCAGAATTAGAAAATGAAACTTGGCTTTCTGACTTAATGTTCTTACAGACATTTGGAACATTTGCAAATATTAAATTGGCTTTAACAAGGAAAGAAAAGATAATTATTGATTTGTCCACAAACGTTATTTAGTTTGAAGCTAAACTTCGGCTTTTTGTGAACGATCTTAGGTCGAAAATATTTAATCATTTTCCACGAATAAAAGCTAATAAAATTGATATCACAGAAGAAAAAGTAAACGAATACAGTGAAAAATTGGAAGAATTGCAAGCGGATTTCAAATGTAGGTTTGAAGATTTGGAAAAGTTTTAAATCTACATTTGCATTTTTTGTGAACCCATTTATTTGTGATATTATTGAAGATGGATTTCCATTTCTGAAGTAATACTTGTTAAAAAGCGGTTGGGAATTGGAGTTATTAGATATGAAAGAGGACCAGCTTTGCAAATGCACCATAAAGGTTACTTCTATAATTGAATTTTGGAAACTTCGTACCAGAGGCAAAATATCCACACTTAAAACAAGCTGCTTGCCGTCTAATTTCAATTTTGGTACAACATATTGTTGTGAATCTTTGTACTCCACAATGAAAGTTCGTGAGTCGAAATATCGTTCACAGTTGACCAATCAGCATCTTACAGAATTGCTGCGAACAGCTTTAACAAAGTATACACCAAATTTCAAAGATTTGACCAAAGTCTTCGTTTAATTGAAGAAATTTATTACTTTTTAATGGATTTTTATTATATTTTATGTTTGTTACTTAAATTTGAAATAATTGTTTTTAATAGCGTTTAAGTCTTTTTTAATCAAATTAATGAATTAAAAAAAAATATGTAGTTCACTATGGTGGCTCTTTAAAAAATAAATTTTCGGAAAATGTCTCTCATTGAACTCATGCGTGCCCACCCTTGATATATATATTAAAGATAAATATTAGAAAATTATTGAAAAAAATTATCTAGTCAAATATATTACAAAGTTATCATCAAAAATTTATTCTATCACTTAATTATTAACCTAATTGTCAATGAAATTAATTTTTATTTAGAAACTATTCAATATATATCATCTCCAGTTAGGTATTTGATGGGTGAAATATTTGTAGGAAATAATCAGTTTATTATGTGTGTTACAGAAGTCGACTTTAGCGTCAAAATGTGTTTTATAAAATATATTTAACTTTTAAAATACCGCAACGTAATATATTTTTTCCCTAACATTCCATGATTTTGATTGGTTAGTGGGCTCTTATTATTTAGCTTCTAAATTATTTCAATGGAAGAATATTTGGTGTCTATAACAGTTAATGAAAAGTCATATTTTTGAAGTTCTTTAAGGATTTTAAGACTGAATTGAATTAAAGGAGGATTCAAGTGGGTAGAATTGAAGGATATATTCGGTTAGATGTTTAAAGAGGTAGAAATATTTAATGAGAGATCGATTAAGATGGGAAAATATGATCTTTTAAGGGAGATATAGTCGGTTAGATTTAATGAGAGATCGGATAAGGTAGGAATATATCATTGTAAGGGAGATATAGTCGATTGAATTTAATGAAGGATGGGTTAAGATGGGAATACATGATATTTTAAGGATGATGTTGGTAAAATATCAATGTTTTAAGGGAAATTGCAATACATTAGTCAGTTATGAATCAATAATAATGTGAAATTATATTGTTTTATTAGGTTGTGATTAATGCACAGTAAATTAATTTAGAACAATGTTTTATTAAGTAGGGAAAATGATCGATTAACTTGGTTTTGACAATGAAATCTTTACAGATAATTGGGATTGATATCAACTTTAAATTATTTTTATCTTTATTTAGACGGACAACGACAAAAGTTGACCATTTGAAGAAATATATTTTATTGAATGGATAAATTTAATCTTTCAATGTGACCTAGTCAGTTATATTTATTTTAAATTTCGAGTACAGTGATTTACAAAAATTTACAATGATTAACAAAAATTTAATTATAACCGGTTTTATCATTAGATTTTATAAATTATTTAGGGTTAATGACCAGTTTATTTTACATGTTTTATAGGGAAATATTCGTGATAATATGAATTAAAGTTAGAATTATAGTCATTTAAAGGGGATTTTAAGCAATCTTATTAGTCTGAGGTAAATATATAACCTTTTAAGGATATTTATCGATAAAATACTAATCTTTAAAGATAGAGTTATTTCAGGAAAATTTGATGCTTTTTAGATGAATTTAGTGAATTATTTGTAATAATATGGATTAAGGGTAGAAATATAGTCATTTAAGGGATTTTAAGGAATCTTGTTAGTTTGAGGGGAATATATGATCTTTTACGGGTACTTCACATTAAAATATCAATCTTTAAGGATAGAGTTATTTCAAGAAAATTTGATGCTTTTTAGATGATATTTGTAATAATATGGATTAAGGGTAGAAATATAGTCATTTAAGAGATTTTAAGGAATCTTGTTAGTTTGAGGTGAATATATGATCTTTAACAAGTACTTATCGATAAGATGCTAATCTTTAAAGATAGAAATATTTCAGGGGAAATGATTCTTTTTAGATGATTTTATTAGAGAATTCGCTTGAATATACCAATTATTGTCATTTAAATGAATTTACTGGTTTGTTAGATGTTATCATTAGTTTTCTAGTCTCTCTTGGAATTTAATGATAATTATTTTTATTGTAGATTGACGACATTGATGATTGTAATGAATTCATACTGATTTTTTTTGAATATATTGAGCAATCAGTCAATCAATTTGAGTGCATGTATTACTTTTAAAAAAATAATTAAAATTAATTTTATTTCAATTAATTTATTCAATCTAAATCAATTATCTACTAGATCTTATTTCAAAAATTTTTATTAATTTATTATCTTAGTTGATTCAACTTGAATGATCAAATATTTTTTTTATTTACTGGATGATTAATGATTAGAATTCATTCTTGTCCATTAATTACATTTTTATAATAATTATTTTGTATATTTTGAATAATTTAAATTTTTACAAAAATTTAATCAATTTTTATCTAGTTATTGATGCCTTGAGTTCAATTAATTTTTCATTCAATTTTTCAAGTGAAGAGTATTTGCTTTTAAAGATCTATTTGTTAATACATCGTTGTTGGTTGTTAGTACTTGGTACTTGGTAGTTGGTATCTGATTGACTTTTTAGATTTTTAGACCCATTATTTAATGTAATTCAAAAATTTGGACCATTATTTACTTTAATTCAAAAATCTTAGCCTATAATTTACTGTAATTTAATTTTTAGACCCAAAATTTGCTTGATTTTAAAAAATTTACCACGCTTTTTTAGTGTAGACCACTTTTTTTTTGAAATTCTCAGGACCAAGGAGACTCACCTTAATTTACTTTGAATATTCTATGCTTTTTTAGTGATGATTTTGTATTGAAATTATCATGAGACCTTAAATTACCACTGTTTTTTAGTGTAGACCACTTTTTTGTATTGAAGTTCTCAGGATCAAGGAGACCCACATTAATTTAGTCTAAATAATCTTGGCTTTTTTATTGTAGACCACCTTTTCATTGAAATTCTCAGGACCAAGGAGACCCCCTCACTATAGTCTGATAAATCCTTGGCTTTTTAGTGATAGTCGGATTTTTCTATTGAAAAAAAAATTATTTTGTATTGAAATTCTCAGGACCATAGAGACCCCCTCACTATAGTCAGAAAATTCCATGCTTTTTTATTGAAGACCACCTTATTCTATTGAAAAAAAAATTTGTATTGAAAATCCCTGGACCAAGGAGACCCCTCACTATAGTGTGAATAATCCTTGGCTTTTTTAGTGGTAGTCGGATTTTTGTATTGAAAATTTTTTTTTGTATTGAAAATCCCAGGACCATCGAGACCCCCTCACTATAGTCAGAAAAAATACTGGCCTTTTCTATAGGGCCTATCTAAATGTATTGAAAAAAATATGTGTGGCCTACGGCAGCAATTGCGTAATAAAAAGTTGCAGCAAAAAAATACGGCAGCAGAAACCCCCCCCCTCCCCCCAGGGGCATTGCTGCCGTAGGCCCCTAACTACCTACTCATTATTACTGATATTATTATCCACAAGGAT